>JASDQU010370876.1:7645-30764 GCA_032191745.1 Picea mariana
TGGTTTTCTCCCAATTTGGGTTTCCACGTAAAACACTGGTGTACTGTGTATGTGTATGATTATTCATTTGTTCATTACTTATTTACTCTGTAGTTATTGGATGATAATGCTACATTGATATAACACTTGGATTATATGGTTAAAAATGATTAAAATTCTTTATTACTAATTCACCCCCCCTCTCAGTAATCCAACACATGTTACACCCAAGAAAAATTATGAGGTAGAGGACTGATGGGACGATTGAGGGAAATGGAGATGAGGTGCATTAGTGAAGAAAATAGGAAGCTTGCACAACAAGCTAATCCACTCTTAAAAACATGATGACTTCATCCACCAACACATCATATTGATGGAGGAGACCACGTGATCATTAAAAGGAAGGTCATAGAGGTGGTTGAGTAGTAATTACTGCTTTCGTTGACCTATACAAACAAATAATAGCCAATTGAATAATTGACAGGAGATGTACCAAAAACTACCCCTTCATATTATGAAGGGTGGACTACATGTTACATTTGTAGGATGTTGCAGAGATCCTAAGGGAATGGAGAACAAGACTAGACAAAGAAAAACATAATGTGCGCAGGACGAGAGGATATGGAAAAAACATACACGTAGAGGAGGAGAGACCCTGCAGAAATATATATGGCACCTCGAGTCTGAAGAAGGAAATCAAATATGAAGAAGAAAAAGGCTCGGAGATGGGCAACAGAGAAAAACAACACAGATGTGTTGATTGATAAATAAATGGATAGATTCTTGGAAGAAAATAGGAAGCTTTCCCAAGTTGTTGATGATCACCTTGAACAAATATGCCCTAGATTCCTGAATTGGATCAATAGTGGGTTGTAACTTGGTGCTTACTGGAAAAAAACCGACACTGGTAAGGGGAGGTCATTGAGGGACTATTAAGAAGTGAACATACTCCCTTGTGTAGAGGAAATCTAGTTGAGAAACCACTTGATAAACATGTAGAGACCCATAGCTCCATGGGAGGTGGCAACTTATGTTGTGTTAGAGGAAGAAGGAGAGTAACCTTCTTCTATCATCACAGAATTGGAACCCTACCAAGTCAATTTCCTTGGTGGTATCATGGCTTGGCATGGGGGTGGAGTGTTGTAGGAAGTGATTCTACAATAAGGCATAAGGTTGGGAGGA
The DNA here is from genome assembly GCA_032191745.1 of Picea mariana. Classification (NCBI taxonomy): domain Eukaryota; kingdom Viridiplantae; phylum Streptophyta; class Pinopsida; order Pinales; family Pinaceae; genus Picea; species Picea mariana. Next base: position 8,807 of record JASDQU010370876.1, read on the forward strand.
AAGGTGTCCTCTCTCAGTCATTTGGATTGGATCATTTATTTATCAGATAATTGTTCATCTATACTGAAAATGACTATGAATGATTTATGTGAATTCTCAAGAATATAAAAATTGTACAATAGCACATATGAACATTTAAATATAAAAGAATGTTTGTATACTTAACCTATGATTTTGAATTTTTTAAGATGATTTATGTTGTGATGTATACTATTACTTGGTTAAATTGTGAAAATGAATGGATATGAACTGCTACCTACTCAAATACTCTATATGTTCCCGGTGTGGAGGGCCTGCAAATCATGCAAGGATTTAACCTCAAGTTTGACAGTTTTTAAAGGCTTCAAATTCATCCTGAGTTCTCGAAAGTCAAAAACCAAAGTCTTGCAAGACTCAGAAAAATGGAAGTCCTTAGAGAAGATAGTTATGATTTTATTAGTGAAGAACCACTATCGTTGATCTCAAGAGATCATGATCGTTGATCGGTGGGTAGTCAAAGTCGCCATGTTAAAGAGATCCATTAGACGTAGTGGGAAGGAATTTGAAAGAGAGACTCTGAAACAAACCTTTCGAAGTAAGACCTTAGGGAAGAAATCTCATGTGTTGTGAGAATAAATCTAAAGAAAAGACCTTGAAGTTAGGCCAGTGTGAACTGTAGATCTGAAAGTGGTAGATATGAATTTTCAATCATTGATCATTATGGGTCCCACTAGTAAGTTAGAAGGGTGAGATATGATGAGGAGTTTTAGTGTGAATATGTGTGTCAATAGCTGATTAGGTGACTGGATTTAGCATGATTCGATTTGGCCCATCATTGACCATTATCGGAGTACAAATTCGAAGGATTCAGAGTAATCCTTTGATGGCTTAGGAGTATGAGTCCAATAGAGGGAGGAAATCAACCATAGGTCAGAGTATGGAGAGATGAAATAATAATCATCGATCTGTCGTGAGTCTTGCCTAAGTCAAAATAATGCAGTCATAACGTCACGACTGACATGGCACGTCAACGGGGTAGTCAAAGTGAATTTATGGCAATAGATGCCATTCACCCATCACTGGACGAGTCAAGTGGGGTCAACCAGGTGGGGGAATATTAGGCCCCGAATATATCTCAACTATCAATAGGGAGGTCGTGACTTACGTCTACATTCATCCATCAAGGAGAGGGGTATATTCCTTGATACCTTGATTTCGAGGCAATGAAAATGCTCAAGTTGTTGTAGCTATGATTGGATGAAATCAAAATGGAATATCCTTTGATACCATATCTATTGGAGGTGAGTGATGAGGGTATTGGTAGAGAGCCTGAGTGATAGTAACGATAGTCATGCTTTGATTGGAACCTCCTCATGGTAAGATTTACAAGTGTCATATGGGTGCAACGTTGTCTTCTTGTCAAAAGGAAAGGATGTCGAGGTGTCAGGTGGGCACCAAGTGTTAGTGGTATAGAGGTTGAAAACCAAGGAACTTTGAAATGCCACAACTTTCTACCTATAGCTCAGTTTTGAGAGAAATTGCAACCATTAGAAAGATCTCGAAGAGTAGAAGATGATGAAGATGAAAAAGAGGGGATTTAGATAGTTGATAAAAGTGAAAATTCTAATAACCATCCATTAAAATGACACTTAGGGGTTGGGTATGTTACACAAAATATATGTCCTGAATGTGATTGGAAATGAAAGATGTTTCTTAGGAAAGGAAAATGAAAGTAGGCTCTGGAATAGAAGAATGGATCACATAAAATTTGACAGCCTTGTTAAAATCAACAATGAGGAAGAAGTGAAAGAAAATTTTGATATTTCAAAGCCAACAAATAATCTATGTGAGCATTCTCTACAAGAAAAACAAACCAGAACCAAGTTCAAATCAAAAGAGTAATCCACAACAAAACCATTGAATATTGTACACGCTGATCTATGTGGACCTACAAGAATGAATGGATTAAATGGAGAATAGTATTGTATACTATTGGTTGATGACTACACAAGAATGCCCACAATTTTCTTTCTTAGGAAGAAGTCAGAGGCATTCAAACACTTCAATATATACAAAGAGATGGTGGAAACCGAGACAAAATTGAAAATAATTTTTTTAAGATAAGACAATGGAGGAGAGTTTACATCAAATGAATTCAAGGATTTATGTGGTGAACATGGAATAAAGAGACAATTCTCAACAACTAGGACACCTCAGCAAAATGGAGTTGTCTAAAGGAAGAACAAAACTGTACAAGAAATGGACATAACCATGTTGAAATATTCCAACTTGAGTGACATGTTTTGGGCACAAACAGTACATACAGTAGTTCATATCCTGAATAGAATAATGCTTAGAAGTAACAGTGAAAATCCTCCCTACAAATTATGGAAAAGAAGATCAGAAAATGTGAAGCATTTAATAGTATTTGGAAGTCAATGCTACATCAAAAGAGAATATGACAGGATTGGAAAATTTGACACCCGAGTTGATAAGGGAATACTGGTTGGGTATTCTAGCAAAAGCAAAGCATATAAATTATTTAGTCCAAGAATCAACAGAATAGTGGAAAGCACCAATGTAACAATTGATGAAACAAATGAATGAAAGAATGAAGAAAGAAGCAAATATTCAGAAGAGTTGGATGAAAAATAAGGTAGAAAAGAAGAGGAAGTAGAAGGAGAAGAAGAAGAATAAGAAGAGTAGTGAAAACCAGAACAAGAGGAATATGAGCAGCAAATACCTCCTAAGACACCTAGCCGATGAGTGCAGAAAACTCATCCACCATAATAGATTATTGGGAATAAATATGCAGGAGTTGAAACCCGAAGAATATTACGTTCACTGGAACAAAGACATCTGGCACTGTTATCTTCAGTTGAACGAAGAAGTTTTGAATAAGATATCAATGATGAACACTAGGTCAAGGCCGTGGATGAAGAATTGGATCAGATAGAGAAAAATGACACATGGGAACTAGTTCCAAGGCCGAAGAACAAGAGCGTGATTGGTACAAAGTGGGTTTTCAAAAACAAATTGAATGAGGATGGACAAGTAACCATAAACAAATAAAGGTTAGTATGTAAAGGATATACTCAAATTGAAGGCATAGATTTTGAAGAGACCTTTTCCCTAGTTGCCAAGATGGAAGAAATCAGATTGATCTTATCCTATGCATGTTCCAAAAGAATCAAGGTGTATCAGATGGATGTAAAATAAGCCTTTATAAATGGAGAATTAGAAGAAGAAGTCTACATTGAACAACATGAAGGGTTTATACTATCAGAAAAGGAATATTATGTTTCCAGGCTGAAGAAAGCATTGTATGGAATCAAGAAGCCCCCCATAACATGGTATTCAACATTGGATAGGTATCTATAGAAACAAGGATTCATGAAGGGAAATGCAAAAAAAAATATCTACATAAAATTGGATCAAGACAATATATTGATAATTTAAGTCTATGTATATGATATTATCTTTGGGAGTGATGATGACAGGATGAGTCAGAAGTTTTCCAAAGACACGCAGAATGAGTTTAAAATGTTTTTTTCTCAGTGAATTGACTTTCTTTTTTAGATTACAGATATGTCAGCGTGATAAATGTATTTTCATCTCCCAGACTAGGTACATCCAAGAAATGATAAAGAAATTTAGAATGGAATATTGAAAACCTGTAAGTACTCCTGTGAAGACCATTTGCAAGTTAAGAAAGGATGATGAATCTATGGATGCATATCATAGACTCTACATATCAATGATTGGAAGCTTACTCTATATGAAAACATCAAGGTCATATTTGATTCAAGAAGTTGGACATGTTGCGATATTTCAAGCAGTACCGAAAGAAATACATGTTATGGTAGACTGTAGTAAAGAGAATATTCATATATCTCAAGGTAACAAAAGATTTTGGATTATGGTATCCTAAAGGGAATGATGTATCTTTGGTCACCTACACAGATGCAGATTCGGAAGGTAGCATTGACGATATAATAAGTACAAGTGGAGAATATTTCTACTTAGGTGATTGTTTGGTATCATGGATGAGCAAGAAACAATCATTAATATCTTTGTCCACAACAGAAGCAGAATATATTGTAGTGGCAACACGTTGAACTCAAGTTCTTTGGATGAAGTAGACCTTGCATGATATACAGGTGTAATATGACGAGCCTATTTATATACTCTTTAATAACCCCAGTTCTATAAGTATCACTAAAAATCCTGTAATACATAACAAGACGAAGAACATTTCGATCAAGTTTCACTTTCTATGGGAACGGGTTACAAAGAATAACATCAAGCTAGAGTACATTGGGACAAAAGAGAACATTACAAATATATTCACCAAACCTCTTCTGAGGGATACCATTGAGTATCTTCGACATAAAATTGGAGTAGTTTCTACCCCACAGTGATCCAAACGACATCAGGCATAGTAAGACAAAGGGAGATAAAAAAAAAACATGAAGAATATAAGTAAAGAATCTTTTGAATGCTTTTCATATACATTATATATTTACATGACGAAGCACCATGAAGAGAAATAAGAGGCTTGTAGAAAGGGGGAGAATCCCCAACGAAAATTACCCTTTTCCATTGATGTCAAAGAGGGATAGAGAGAGAAAAAAAGCATGGAAATGGAGAGAAGGAACAGATGCATGAAGATAGGGGAGTGTTGGTCACATGGGGAGCATGAGCAGGAATATGCGTGTTACCATGCCATCTGTGTTTCCATCAATTCCAAAGGGAGAGATTGTTGAAAGATTGGTTTGCATTGATGTCAACCCTTGAAGATGTGTGGTAGCCCCAAAGGTATGGTTACGAAACCTGAAGTTGATAAATGAAAAATATCATGAAGAATAGTGTAAATGGAGGTAACCCACTCATGGATGGATAGTCCCCATCGTTTCATTTCTAGTGATAAGTGGTATGTCATGTGGTTCCTCACATTTGAGGAGTTATGGCCTTGTGAAGTTAGAATACCTAAATAATGGTTAAGAAACCCCTAGTTGGTTACAAGTAAATTAATGAAAGGGTAAAGTGGTTGTAACAAGAAATTCAAGAATTCCTAAAATTAAGGAAAGAGGTTATCTAGGAAAAGTATACATACACCTCAAGAATTAATTCACAATTACATTCACACATTCATTCTATTAAATATATATTGAGAGTAAGTGATAAGTGAGAAGTGCAAGAGTTTCAGAATCACAAAGTAGAGATAGGGTTTTATGAGGAAACCCTAATTTTCCTGAACCCACTAGGTCAAATATATAGTGTCCCATGAGCCACCCCTGTGGGTTGCCTAGTTCCTATCACATGAGGCCCCACGTGACAAGAGGTCTTAGTCCCTCTAGGACAAGGAAGGATTTGGGTAAATGCTAGTGCCAGGTTGTTAAGCTCTAAGGAAAGGTTATAGGTCATCACTATTGTGTATTAGGTCATCTACATAGATAAAGGTATGTTTATGCACTTGTTTTGAATTTTAAAATTGGTTATGGTATGGTGCATGCTTGAGGTATGTTTGGCATGTTTGGGATGAGAACTCAGGGAGTTGGAATTTCCTTCAAGTTGGAGCCTAAGAATCAGGGGGTTGTAGCCTCCTTCTGGTTGGAGCCAAAGAATTCAGGGAGTTGTAGCTTCCTTCAGGTTAGATCCTATAAATAGGGGGATGAAACCTCCTTCTAGTTGTAGTTGGAGAATTGGGAAGTAGGTGATTCCAATGAATGTATTCTTTGATATATAAGAAAATTATTTTGTGATCTTATCCCATTAGGGTTTCCACATAAACTCTAGTGTATTGTGTCTATGTGATTGTTTATTATGCACTATCGATCTATGTTGTTAATGAAATATTGAATTCTAATGATAAACTATGGAACACTATTGATAAATTTGAAGATAATATATTGTGGTCAAAAGTGGTATTAGTGTTCATACTGATTCACCCCCCTCCCCCTCTCATTATTCCAACAATTACAACTTGGAAAGAGTACATTTTCAGACATGCATTTTGAAATGGATATCGATGATGAGTTGAGTGAGAAGCTAAGAAAAAATACTAAAGGTAATGAATAATTAGACTTAGAGGGGTTCTTAGTTGAGTTTACAGGAGAAGGGAAGGGTATATTGCAAATTAGACAAGGATCAAGTGAATTTAGTTCATCCTCAAAGGGACCTTCTATCATTATTAAGCATCTCAATTCATCTCTATTATCAACACCAGAATTTCCACAAACCTATACAGTTGAAGGAACCTCTGATAAGAATCCCTCACTCTTTTCAAAATATTTGGATATAAAGAGAAAAAATCAAGGGGTGAGAAAGGAAATGTATCCTTGGGATTGGAGAGAAAAAAAAACTCAAACAAAATTACTATATGTTGTGGATTACCAATATCGTATATTCAATTTGGTTGTACTGGATTCAAAGGTAATTAATCCTCCTTTTTTTGCAGATTACAAAGCCACTCAAATCAGAGTCAAGATTCAAGATATCCACCCTTTGGATCTGATTGAATTTTACCAGAAAACAAGTGATATGTTTTATATAAGGGTCTTGCAATCCTTTTTCCAGTGAGAGGAAGATGAAAAATATGGTAATCAAAATAGCAGAGCAGTTGATGCAAGAGAGGGTGGCCACTAAAGACAATAGAATTCATATTAATGAGTTGGACAAGAAGATTATTTCCTTAGGAGTAGATCCTAAAAATATGACTTTTGTACAAGACCTAATCAAAGAGAATGATAACGATATTAAGATCCTTAAAAAAAAGATAAATGTTCATGCTGTAAAAAAAATTTAGACCCCAAAGTTCCAGGCTAGTCATGAGGAAAAGAAGCAGCTTTACCAGAAATTATTGGAAAGCAGAAAGATCATAGAAAAACTACAAGATGAAATTGAAACCTTTAAAGACCAACAATATTAGTAATTGTAGGCATTCAAGTTACCTACAGTGCAAACTGCTCCATTAGACCTAGTAGAAGTATTATCCAAAGTCATGGATAGTTTGAGTGTGAAGGAGATCGATTTGGGCACTGTGACAAAGCAACTCAAAAAAAGAGATTCCAAGGTAGTAGAACTAGAATATTAGGTGAAGAGAAGATAATTATATATGGAACAAATCAATGTTTCTAAATAGGAAGATCAAAAGGAAGAAAATGAAATGAAGTCAAGGGTGATAGGGAGACCAACCATGAAAGGATATAAGGATATAATTTGGGATGATATAGCTAACACAATTTTTAATAATTGGTGTTATTTTACCCTTATTCATAATGAGCTTGATGTTGGTTGTGGAGCCTGATTACGTTCCCAATTCAGAGGTTTTTTCCAGCCATGCTTGGATGCCATTCCCTAATGGGGGGTGTGGGGGATATTCCCCCCACCCCACAAATATCCCCAGGGGAATTCCATGATATCTAGGTGTATATCAGTGTCCACCCACCTATTCCAATTGGCTCAAAATAGTCTTTTGGAAATTTACTATCTTTGGTGGTTTTTAGTTCCTAAACTTTCGGGGCCATTTTGAGGTCCTAAATAAAGTTTTTCAGAATTGTGCACCTTAGTGATGACCAAAGGCTCTGATTTATCACCTAAAATTAATCTCCTCAGTGATACCTTTCCAACGAGATATCATGTTCCCCAAAAAGAGATCATATGCCAAAGTTACGCCCTCGGAAGTTGATATACCAAACTATCCAAAACAACATCCACAAAAACTGTTGGCTTTTCATCTTCCGGGGTTAGGGTTTTGGATTTTATTTATGTTAAAAATTCCTTTGGATCCTCATTGTAACAATAATATTCTTGCAAATGAGCGTATCCATCCCATCTCTTCTCAGAGATAAGTTACCACCATTCTAGCAAGTGTTTCACTCTGTATTTCTACAGTTTTGTACATTTCGCTCATTAATAGAAATTGTGTATTATTGTATCTATATGTTTATGGTTTCATATCTGATATATTTATCTTATATTATTTTATATCTGATATATCTTTGTACATTTATTTATTATATATCCTCTCTCATTTCATTCCGAAAATAATCTGGATTAGTGGTATCATAGCAGGTTGCTCTTGATTGTTTTTTTTCAGTGCATGTCCCCGACAAGGTTTGAGTATAGCAAGTTGGGTCTTGAGCTTGTAAATCTTGAGTAAAATCACTCTCACACACCCAAGAAACCCTCAATGGTGGAATAAAATAAAAACTATTGAGCAGAATATTTTATTAATATGTTTCTTGAGCAATCTCTCACGCGCCAGAGGGACGAAATGATGGATAATTTTCCCCACATCCTTCAATGCCTACTAATAAAAACAGGTTCTCTTTCATCAAGAAGACACTTTGGATCACCTCACCTTTCAAGGTACAATTTAATTTTGATATTCCCATATTTGAAGGACAGATAGATCCAGATGCCCTAGAAAAATGGTTAAATCTGCTAGAAGGTTCTTTCTCTTTTCATAATTTCTTCGATAGGGAAAATATCACCTTCACACTCCTTAAGGCTCTCCCCCATGTCAAACATTGGTGGGAAACATAATGGGAGAAAATTTCCATAGAGGAGTCTGGAATATATGGGGTCGAGCCCACCTGGTATTTTTTTGTGGATGTGGTCAAGGAACAATATTACCTTGTTGGAAACTATGATGACCAGTACATGAGATGGACCACACTACGACAAGATATGGGCCAAGAAGTGTTGGATTTCACAAAAATTTTCCATACCTTGAGAACCAATATGGGTATCAAAGACTCTGAGCGACATTTGGTTTTGAAATACCATGGGGATCTACACAAATACATCCAAACTGAAATGGATTTTCTGGACATCTCATCACAAGGTGTTGCTTATTGATATGTTGTCAAAATTGAGAAGAAATTTAAGCACCAGAACAAATGGGAGTTCGAGTCTGTAAATACAAAAAAACCAAAGCATGATAAAAATGACCCTAACAAATAGCCTCTCAAAAACCAAGCCAAGCCACAAGAAAATAATGGTAAGGGAAATATAAAGAATGACACTGGAAAATGGTGCCATTTCCATAAAATTAGTTGGCACAACACTGATGAATGTCACTCAAAATAGTCATTGGTGGTTGAGATGAAATAAAAACATCCGAACCCAGATTTAGAATCTAATTCATAAAATACTGGGAAGAGATAGATCATTGACGTAGACCCCACTACTATTGTCACAAATACAACAATTCAACCAGAAGAACATCCTTAGTCTGCATCCAATTGGTGAATGCTTACTTGAAATATAAGGGGGGACACCTCTTCCATTCACATATGTGGGTGAAGGGGATACAACTGCATTTCATTGTTGATAGAGAAATCTAGAAGAACCTCATCTCAGCAGAGGTTATCAAACAGTTGGGATTGTCGACAAAACCACACCCCCAGTCATACAACATCGGGTGGCTTTTCCAGGAACAATACCTTCATGTCAACCAGCAGTGTTGATTTTCATATGACATCCAACCTTTCAAGGATGAGGTATTATGTAATTTTTCCCCACTTGATGTCTATGATTTTGTGTTGGGCTAACCATATATGTGGAAGTGCCATGTTATTTATGAGTCTTGACCTTGTAGTTTTATTGTTACTCTGGGGGGTCATATATACAGGATACCATAGGTAGTTCCAACTATTGTCCCACCTAAACAATGATGCAAGGTAGTATATCATATTACAAAACTCAACTTCTTCACAGTCTATTCAAAACATGAACAAAAGAACACAGCAACCACTGCAACCTCAGTCAAAGAACCTTTTTTCCAACATCAGAAGGTCGACAAGATTGAAGCAAAGTGAAATGATTCCTTCTACACACAATCATATAATGTAGCCAAAATGGTTAAAAAGTTCCAACCCTTCCATCCACAACTTCGTGACATCCTTCAACAAGCTAAGCAATGCAACTTCTCCAGCAAGGCAAGCAACTCATCAAGATGTAGATTCAACAAATGTTTTTCCCTCTCCCCTGGGAACTCAATGCAATGGATACCATTTCTTCCTAAAAAGGTAGGATTGATACATGTGGACATAGTGGCCACCCACCTATTCCAACTGGCTCAAAACAATCTTCAAGAAATTTACTAATTTTAGCAATTTTTTGGTTTCTAAACTTTCAGGGCCATTTTGAGGGCCTAAATAATTTTTTTGGGGGGATCGATCACCTCAATGATAACCAAAGGCTCTCATTGAGCACCCAAAAATAATCTCCTCGATGATACATTTCAAACGAGATACCATGCACCCTAAATGGAGATTGTATTCCAAAGTTACACTCCTGGGAAGTTGATACACCAAACTACCCAAAACGAGGTCCACAAAACAGTTGGATTTTCAACTTCCGGGGTTAGGGTTTTGGATTTTTATTTATGTTAAAAATTCCTTTGGATCCTAATTTTAACAATAATATTCTTGTGAATGAGTGTAACCATCACATCTCTTCTTAGAGATAAGATTCCACCATTCTACGAGTCTTTCACTCTGTATTTCTACAATTTTGTACATTTCACTCATTAATAGAAATTGTGTATTATTGTATCTCTGTGTTTATGGTTGCAACTCTGATATATTTATGTTATATTATTTGATATATGAGATATCTCTGTACATTTATTTATAATATCTCCGCTCTCATTTCATGACTAAAATAATCTGGATCACCAGGGAAGGCATCGACAATTTTTGTAACCCCCCCGAAGAAAACTTTTGGGAAAAATTGCCTTGTAAAATATTGTAATTTCATAGTCAATCTGGACCGTTCATTATAAGGTCACAGATCTGACAATAGAAGTTATTTTAGGGATTCTTTCCCTAGAAGGAAACCCTCTTTTATGAGGGAATTGTATTGTGGTTGTGTATTATCATGAATATTGTATTCTAAGAGAGGAGATTGTAAGAGAAAGAAGAGGAAGTTACAATGGGTGTGTTGTAGGTTGTATCCCTTCATTTTGATGGATAATAAAAAGAAATGACCTGAAAATTTCTCTGGTGGACGTAGCCCACACTAGGTGAACCACGTATATTTGTGTCTCTATTGTATTGTGTATCTTATGTGTTTTATTTATGCATTTGTTTTATTTTATTGCTTTGCAATCTTGTTTTCATAACACTTGATTTAATCACAGTAGTATTGAAAGACATAAAAGGAACAAAAACTGAGTTGAAGAATACACCTGATTTGGCAACTGATATAATAAAATTCTTGAACAACAAAACTAAAGAGAAGTTGAAGGATTTGTAAGTCAATGACAAAACTAACATTGTAATGGATTCTAAAAGAGTCATTACAAAAGGGATATTTCTGCAAAATGTGGAAACTAAGTTCCATGAGCTTATGAGGAAAATCTCTACTTTTAAGAATATTTTTAGTGATATCATCAAGCATGGATTACCATAATTTTGGAATGAAGATGGGGATTTGTATCCAATGAAAAATTATTAGAAGTTATTAGAAGACAAGAGGAGTAGTGACAACAAGTTTGAAAAGCTTAATGGCACTTTGAAGGGGCAAGATGTAGTAGAACTGTTGGTAGGGGATTTTTAGTTGTTTCCCAATCTAAAACCGATTTAAAAAAAATTACCTCCCCCAATTTATGAGCAATACACTAATTTGGATGAGGAAATAAGAAACGTGAATGAACATAAGTATCTGATGGGACAAAAATTGGAAAATATAGTGTCAATTTGTTAAATTACAATTAGCAAGACAAGAAGAATCAAGTGGCACCTTCCCAACTTCCTAAGGAAAGATTTTATTGAGTAATTTTTCATGTACATTAACTTTTACCGTAGCGATATTAAGATATAGTTGAATGTGCTAATCATGAAGTTGTCCTAAGTTTTTTATGAAGTTGTAATAGGAATACCTTATATGTTTTATTATATTGTTCTTCTAAATACTTCCATCCATCCCCTTTAAATTTCATATGTATGATACATATCATATGGTAATTGCATGTGTGTTAAGACCCGGACGTGCATTTTCATCATGCCCTAGTTTCATGCATTTTTAAGCATTTTTCCCTTTATGCATTTTTTTTTGCATTTACAAAGAAGTTTTTAACCTTTATGCACGGTAGATGGTTTTTAGTTTCAAAATGCATAGCTAAAGTATTAATATATGTAAAATGATAAAACACAAACTTCACAACTTTTATCACTCAATTTGGATGTCATATGATTCATAGGCGTGCATTTTATAGTAATCTAGTTTTACCATCAATTTTACAAAGGGTATTGAATTTGGGTTCCAGATAGAATTCCTTTTTCATTTGAAAATGCACTTTAGATGATATAGATAGAAATTCACCCCAAAACTTAAATCACTAAATTTGGATCTATATAGAAGCATGTGCATGCATTTCAATTAGGGCACTTTCTACTGATTTGGTCTCTCAATTTACACGGTATATTTTGTCTCTTTTACACAACAAGAACTTTTATGTTCACAAACACAACACTTAATATGTAGACAGGTGTAAAATAATCTAAGACACCCTCAAAAACTTGAATCACTCAAATTATAGGTGTGTTAAGACCTGGGTGTGCATTTTCATCATGCCCTTCTTTCATGCATTTTTAAGCATTTTTCCCTTTATACATTTTTTTTGCATTTATGAAGAAATTTTTAACCTTTATGCACAGTAGAGGGTTTTTGGTTTCAAAATGCACAACAAAATTAATAATATATTTAAAATGATAAAATACAAACTCTGTAACTTTTATCACTCAATTTGGAGGTCATATAATTCGTAGGTGTGCATTTTATAGTAATCTAGTTTTACAATCCATTTTACAAAAGGTCTTGAATTTGTGCTACAGATAGAAGTCCTTTTTCATTTGAAAATGCACTCTTTATGATACAAATAAATTTAGAATGTTATTAACTACTCCCCAAAACTTATATCATTAAATTTGGAGCTATATAGAAGTATGGGCATCCATTTCCATTAGGGCACTTTCTACTTATTTGGTCTCTCAATTTACAAGGTAGATTTTTCCTCTTTTACACAGTAGCCACTTTTATGTTCACAAACACAACACGAAATATGTAGAAAGGTGTAAAATAATCTAATACACCCTAGGAAACTTGAATCACTCAAAATTCATGTGTGTTAATACCCAGGAGTGCATGTTTCATCATGCCCCGTTTTCATGCATTTTTTAGCATTTTTCCCTTTGTTCTTTTTTTTTTTCATTTACAACAGAGTTATGTCTTTAGAAAAATTATGCACATATGAACAGTGTTCATGTGAATATGAATGAAAATTGATGTTGATATCATAAATTCAATCAACCTCTATTTAATGATTCTTATTTTATATCTTTAACATTCATTTTAATATCTCATGCTTCTCATATTATAAGGTAACATTTTAATATGTAATGATTCATGTATTGTGGGAAGGTGATTGTGGGAAGGAACTAGCCTTGTAGCAGGTAAATGACTAACAATATCCATATACATTTAAATTGATTATTATTATTATTATTATAATTGAATTAACTTGTTTTTTTGTTGATATATGTAGTTGTCGACACTTGATGTACTTGACAATGTCGGCAATGATGATGCCATGTTTGAATTGAATCTGGTTGAGACAATTGAAAAGGTTGCAAGAAAAAAAACATTGACCTTACTGAATTGTGTATGTGTGAACCAACAAAGGAGATCACATAAAGATGCATAGTTTTTATGGAGGAAATAAAATTATCTACAATAAGTGCCATATTTTAAAAAGGTTATTTATCACATATGTTCATTTATGAATTTGTTTTGTTGCTTTTATATTATCTGAATAAAATATGTTTTATTTTTATAGGAATTATTCAAAAAACTTCAGCAACTTTCTCTTGAGGATGGTGTTGGTAGCAACAATGCTCAAACACCACAACGTCCTACCATGAGCCACATACTTGTGAGTCTCTTTGGCTCTCTACCTATGGTTGACAGCATCGTGACTGAAATGACAAAACCTTCTGGGTCCCATGACACACCCTCGATGCAGTGCACACCATACCAAGCACCTGGTGGTGGATATGAGGTAATTGGTGATTCTATAAAATGCTTTCCTAGATCATCAGGTGCTACCATAAAGGGAACACTGTCAGTTACATTTTTATGTATGTGAACATTGTTCCAATCAAGATACAAAAAATCCCAGGTATTTATTAATGTCTTAATTATTTCCTAATATCTAATTGAAACATACTTCTACGATTATTTTAAATTAACGATCATATTTTTCTATGGGAAACAAAACATTTTTTAAGCATATGAATGACAAGGCCTTAGATATTTTTGGGCCCACCATATGCACACAGTGGAATGCTCAGAATCCTAGTTTGAAGAAGGAACTTATTGACCACTTGGTCAACCTGTTTGGTGATTCCTTCAACAAAATTAGAGTCACCACATTGTTTGGTACATATTTGAAATATGTGAGGGACCAATATTGGGTTCATTTTCAAAAGCACCCTAGGTATGAGAATCCTTCAATGATTCCCTAGATTGAGTGGAAGAATCTATTGGAGGATGCAAAGGAGAAGACAATGAAAAAAGAATGAAAGACACCACTTAGACCAGAAAGGTATATCATATTTTATATTTAATATGATGAATTTGGGTTAGTTCTATATAAAAATTTTGATATAAAACCTATTGGAAACTCTTTTTAGGCTCCCAAACACATCAAAAGCAATGAAGGAAAGACTAGAAAAACATAGGCATCACAAAATTTTCCAGGGTGGTTACGTGAAACTAAAAGCATGAATTGTATGTATCAAATAATTAAACCATATCATTCCTATCATCATCCAACTTTTATTTAATTGCACCCAATAAGAAAAATTTGATATCTTGTGCAATGCAGGGGACTCAATTCAAAATTGTGACCATAGAAGAAGACCTTCAGACCGGTTTCATGTGTGGCTTTCAATTCATGGTTGAACACCAAGAAAGCATGGGTAAAACACAATATTACCCTTTGAACAACATCCTAAGTAAAATAAATTGACTTTAATTGTTGATTACGTGTAAAATCTATTCAAAATTGAATTCACCCATAAATGAGTGTGTCTTTATGTTTTAAACGGGAGAGAAACAACAATAATGTGGTCAGCAATGGATAGCATCCCCATGACAGTGGAGTGTAGTCTGATGATGGTGGCGTGCAGCCTGGCTATGATGATGGAGCGCAGACCAGTGATGGTGGTGTGCATCCCACTCATGACGGTGGAGTGCACCCCAATGATGGTGGTGTGCAGCCCAACCATGATGATATTATGGCTATAAAATCAAAATTATGGATTAATAAAAATATGAACATTTACTTGCATATGGTGTACTTACAAATTTTGTTGTTTTGATGGAAGATCATGTAGAATAAAATGCTTGGTGAAAGAAAGAACACATGGCATTTGAACCAATGGTCTTAACTACTCAACTTGGTAAAGAACATTGTAATGATATTTGTATTAATGAACTACTTCTATGAATAATAACTAACCGCATCGATTTAAACATTTTTTGTTATTTTAGTCGAGGTCCCTTAACAACGACCTACACACTGAGGAGATTACCCAACTAGGTTTACAACGCATCAGAGAATGCATATTGAATTAGCACCAAGAGAGGGCCCAACAACTTACTCATATCTAGACATGGATGCGCCAATCAACAGATTTCTAAAAACTAAAAAATAGAAAAAGAAGTGATAATATATATTATGATCATAAACATATTTTGATAATAAATTATATTAATATATATACTATTTGTTTATACCTTATTATGGATGTATGTTATATGTTTTGTATGTACAAAAACACATAGTTTCAGACACATTCTTTCTTCCATTTACCTTTAAATTTTATTTTTCTACTTTCTATGCATGAATCATATTATGCCACTTTGAATTATTTTCCAGTAGATAGATTGGGTATGGGAAATTGAGAGTGACGCGATGGGGGGGAGGGGCCAAATGAGCTTCCACCTTCACGTGGTTGGCTTTTTTTAGTAGAGAATAAATTATTCTCAAAACCAAGAGAAGCACATTCAGTTATTCCACTTTAGTATTTCAAGAGTCTTATACATGTAAATGTTGTTTATTTATTAATTGTTATTCAGTCATATAAAATTTTATTCTCTAATGATTTATGCAGGTCTTTGCAATGGAAATGTAACTAAAAACTAGCCTATGTGTGATGTGGTTGTACAAGCAACATGTTTTAGGCTATGTGGTTAAGTGAATCTTACCACCACTCTTTGTTGGTGTAATTATGTGTATAATATATTACCAAACATAAATTATCAACCGATATTCGTAATCAATAGAGTTGTTATACTATATGTGTCATTAACATGTTGTTTATCTATGTCTGATGAGTATAGCCTAAATAAGAAAACAATCTAAAAACCAACACTATGTTTTCACACTTCAAATATAACACTCTTCACACAATTCAAAAATTAGAAAGAAAAACTCATAGACAAGCATATGATTTAAGCTCGTGCTTAGGTGATGGACCTGTTCATAAATGGCTCATGAAAGGAAAATATGAACTTTGATTCTATCTCCTAGAGAAACTAAACTAACAACAATTAACATGCTGCATATTCTTAAAATGGAAACTCAATCAAGCTTAAAATAAATAACAAGTAGAGGAAAACACTCCATTATAGGTGCATGTAAAGTGAGAGATGGAGGTATTGATTGTGCATGTGTTTGCAAGGTGTAACCTAATTAATTCAGGAAGAAAATCTAGGTATGTTGAGATACTCCATTATAGGCTCATGTAGGTTGAAAGATGGAGATCTTAATTATCCCTAGATTTGCAAGATAGAAACAACACTACAACATTAAGTCTAACAAATGATTGTCTACACACACATACAAGGATAACAAAAATTCACTCAAAAATCTATGTTGCATTCATAAATCCATATTACACTCCAGAAATCTATATTGCACTCTAGAAATTCTCACTCACTCACTCAGAATTACCACACATCTTTCTTGCATTTTGTCAAATGTTTACTGAAAAAAAAAGAAAAATAAAGTTAGATGTTATGATCAAAACACAAAATTATTTTATTCATACACAAACTAGAATTATATATACAATAGATACAAAGAAGCTTACCTTGGTTGGGTCGGTGGGCCCCTATCGTACCAACAATGTAACTTTAAAAGAAACTTACATAATGAAAGGTTTGATAACACACATCAATTCCATGAACTGCAATTTATATCATTACTTGAGAAATAGGTGTACAATCAACAATCCTCAAAAATCAAACCTACAACATAACAATTCCTCCCCTTCAAGAACCAATCTTATAGCATAACAATTCCTTTCTTTTTCCTCAAAATCATGAGGTCTTATTTATACATAAAATCCATGGAGGAATGGATGAAACCGAATCCCTAAACTCATAAAACAATTTTTACAATTTTAGGATAAATCCCAAAAATATGGGGTTTTCATTAATTTGGGCAAATTCGAGTTAGCGATCCACCCATATCTTCTCAAAAAATTCAAATTTTGGAAAATTTCTTGTGTCTTTCTCAATTTTCCACATTCTAGACAAAACCCATTTCGTAGAATTTCTATATCTTATGCTATCTGCATGAAAATCGAGGCACAAGTTGGTAGTTTGAGATTTTTGCTAATTTTTGTAGAATAATTTCCCCGAGATGGAGGTCCACATGTGTGATCTGGGTGAATTCTTCCTCACATGTATGCATGTAAACACGGCTTTGAACAAAACCCATGCCCCCTATTTTCTTCTAGAAGCATTCCAAAATTTTGAATTATTTCTAGTACCAGACAGTTGTTGATGTTGGTACCGGAGGAGTTGAGTACTAGATGAATGGAAAACAGGTATCAGATGAATAGTTTTTTTTTTCATAAGGTCTTCTTAGATCATTCAAAGTAATCAGATATCTTAAAACATCAAATATTCAATCCAAATCATTAATAAATCATCATAAATTATGATTAAGCATAAGTTACCTCATATGTACACAATAATTGCTAAAGGACATGTCTATTGAGGAAAATAGACAGAGAGTGAATATGTATGAGAAAACATTGGTTAGGATATGGGAAAAAATAAGGCAATTGGAGGTGAAAAAAATGAGGGTCAACATTTTCCCCATGCCTTATCTATTGCATGTCCTCATGCAACAATTATCTTCAAATTTTCAAAATTAATGGTACTCCTCACTCGATCAAGCAGTCCTTGAAGTTCCACCCTTATTTATCTCCTTAAGTTCTCTTTTAAGTAACCTGATATTCAATATAAACCTCATGGCCTCTACTTCACACTTCTTACCCATGGAAAGTAGTTATAATGGAAAAGTAGATTCATGAGTAACAAATTAGATCCATTAGTGATTTGATGTTAACTCTTATCCAATTTGTTGTGGACCATAATTATGAGAAATGGATGGATGCGACTCTAATATGATTATAGGATAGTGGCCAAGAGTTTTCATAATGACTTTGACTAATAGGCCCCCTGACTGGATTACCTTTAAAATAAAAGTGATATAAGCATAGTTTAGATCCCATTTGAAGAGGGGAACACATAACAGAATACATCCCAAGATGATTAACTCATTTCTTATCCAATTTTATAAATATGAAGATCTTCTTTCTTAGGTAGGTTGAATTACATATACTGAGGGTCCCACTTTCATGCAAACCTATTTATTTTAAAGATAGAACCCTAAAGTGAATACTTGAAGGTTCTTAGGAACATCATCCAAGAGATATAAAGGTCATATCCTAGCCTTGATTTGATAATGATTGCTTCAGAATGAGACCCAAGGCTTTTTGTTTAGTTTTAGGTGTGCCACTTTATGTTTTTCAACTCCCTTTACCCAACATAACTGCAAGAAGGCTTGTTCGATACCCCGAAGGGTTTACCTTAGTACCATACAAGCATGACCCCACTGTCAGCAGGCCTGTTCAATACTTCAGCAGGTTTACTTGTACTTCTTGATACTTCATTTTTATTATATTACTCAAAAGATTTAGAATGATGTATACTACTCATTGACAACTTTAGAGTATAAGGAAGGCAGGTGATATGAGAGTGTTTTTAGAGTTATTAGGAACATAATTAATTACTTGCAATTATCCCAAGGGTGACATCATCCACATTAGCCTTAAATATCATCTATTCAATATATAATGGAACATATCAGATAATGACTAAGAGGTCCCTCTCGTTAATCATATTAGGTTTCTCATGAAAGTTCATTGAGGTTTTGCAAGGGTGGTCCTCCACATGAGGTTTTCATCAATACCTCCTAAGAGAAACTTGTAAAGATAAACTTCGATAAGAACTTGTTGAATCAACTAGGTTAGTATTAGACATAATGGTGTCACCACTTTTCAATGGATATTTCAATTATTAATCACTTTTTCAAAATGATGAGGTAATAAGATAGGTGCACCCATTATCATATAGAGATAAATGTAAAAATATCTCCTTAAAGGATAGCAAGGATGATTCATTTAGGGGTGAGTGTAGAAATGTAGGAGGAAGATGTACATGAGAGTAAACAACAATTCAACACAAGACTTAAATTATCCTTGATAGAAAGAACATGAAAATATTAGCTTATACCTCCAATTACCTGAAGTGAAAACAATGTTAAGTACAAGACAAAGATCATATCACCTTGGCATAAATACCATATTGGTAAATGGTATCGGAACATGTTTCTATAGTACCATAATAGATAGTGTCGGAACATGAAAGTACTAGAATAATATTTTGCAGCACCAAAACAAGACAGTATTGGAACAGGACTCTGCAGTACCAGAACATAATAGTACGGGAACAGGATTATGTAGTACCAGAACAAGATTCTGCAGTACCAGAATAGATAGTACCTGAACATGACTTTGCAGTACCAGAATAGGACAATACCAGAACATAACAATACCATAACATGATTCTACAGTACCGAAATAAGACAACACTGGAACAAGACAGTACCAAAATTCTGGAAATGACTATCAACTTACAGCACTAAACATGTTGATTTGGACTTACCAAGAGAAGATGAAAAGAATATGAAGGTCCCAACAACCACTCCCCCATGCCTGAGGTTTTGCATGCGCTCATGCACACAATGTGAGATGCCAAAAAATAAGGATGGTTGTTGAGAGGGCTGCAAACAACTACTAAAAACAAACCAATAAAACTAATTAGAACTAGATTTGTATTCATGCTTAAAAATAGAAAATTCGGGGAAAACGTCAAAATTTCAACAATGCATACATTATTCATGATTTATTTGACCAAAAATGATTAGTTATGAATAAAATAGTTTAGAATTAACATTCATTTTCAATTTATATTAAAAATATCACTTAATTGATCATCCTTGTGAAACAATGGTCTTAAAATAGATAGGTAATGATAAAGAATGAATGCATATTTTTTGACAACTTAAGGAAAAAGAAGAAATTTGAGGAGATAGGTCATGAAGTACTCCCTTAAGTGTTTTCTTCTGTTGACAAGGATGTCTTCTCCACTTTTGAAACTACCCTTCTAGTATTATGTGTGCATTCAGAGGATGAAGAGATTACCTTATCATAAAATTCCAAACAAAATAATCATAACTTTTAGAAAGAAATATACTAGAGGAACAAAAGATCTTAAATTAGTTTCTTTGTTAAATTTTAACATTATCATTTATGACAAGTATGAAAGATAGGTTGCATTGCACTTATATTCAACATTTATTTAATTATTTACTATCCTACTCTAATTGAACAAAAGAAAATGTCCTTCAAGTATAGGAATACTTCCAGTGAAGCCATGTTCATAACAGGGTTAGAAATATATTCATACTCGGGTTTAAAAGATCAATTTTAATGCATACGGGAGTATGAAGGACCAGTTGCTTTGATGATAAGATCAAATAGAAATGAAAATTAAAAGAGTCGTGTGACCTTAGGTCACACAACATGTCCTCCATTTCTATGCTACGCAAAGTATCTTCTTCAAGATGATTGGTCTTTGGAGTACATATAGGATTGTTTAAGGATAAATTCATGAGTGCGGACACAGACCAATCTCCCCAGATCCACCTGGATCTGGAACAAAACATGACAGAATACTACTCTTTCCCTAGATCTAGCTATTGAATGAACTAAGAGAAATGGATGGTGGACATACCTTATCAACACTCTCCTTTAATCTCTATTGTTCCTCGCTCTGCTCCGATGCTCTTGTGTCATCCAATCACAACAACACAAACCAATCACAGCAAAAGCATTAATCTATTCAATACCTATTCTATACATGTGATCAAGGAATCATCTAATAAGATGACATCATCATTATGGGAAAGGGACATATTCATGTATTGCATTAACTGAAAGAGAAATATACAACCTGAGCCTTGATGTCATAGATCTCCTTTCGATGGCTCCTAGCTCTGACACACACACTTGCTCATGCATGAAGAAGTTCAACCACATATAATGACGTTGCTTGTTGTCTCTTGCTGTTGTAGCTTCAATCCTTCACACAGTCTTGCACAAGTTCTCCAATCAATATCTTGCTAGCTTGCTTCTTCTTCTCTAACCATTTCCATGAGTAATCTCCTCAATATATAGGAGAAGATAGTTTAGTTACTTGGATAGGAAATGATCCCAAGATATCTGGAAAGTCAGTACTTTGCCAACCATCTGAAAGCCAACTCACCCTTCTAGAAGATTCCTTCTAGAAGGATTGAGAACTTATCCATTTTCCTCCTTTAAAAACAAGTTCGCACCCTGGCCTTGAGCACAGTGCGAGAGGTTCGCACTCCAGCTGAATGCAGCCTGCGGGAATGAAGGATTCTCGCAGGAGAGTATATATGCAGCCTGGGAACTATTTTCAAAATATGATTTTGAGAAAATGACAAGTGTAACCTTCTTCA
>JASDQU010370877.1:27347-43354 GCA_032191745.1 Picea mariana
GAAGATGCAAAGGAGAAGATGCTCTGAAAAAAAGGAAAGACACCACCCAACTCAAGAAGGTATGCGACACTTCTAATAATGTAATTATGATGATTTATCATCATTGTGACATCTATTTACGTATTTGAAACTTTTCAATACAGGATCTCAGACACATCCAAAGCCACCAAGGTGAGAATATAAAAATATGGGTGGCACAAACTTGGCACAGGTGGTTACTCGAAACTAGCCATACAAATTGTAGGTATAAAAAAATCAATTGCATCCAAATAATATATTGTTAACAATTTTGATTTAATTGCACAAAAGAAGAAAAATATGTGTTCTTATGTAAAATTCAGGCTTGGAGTTCAAACAAGCTCCAATAGAGAAATACCTCAAGCATGTCTTTCAATCCATGGTTGAACACAATAAAATATTGGTGGAAACATGACCTTCCGTAACTCAAATTGACACACAGGTAAATAAAATCAAGGAAGATTATTTATAATTTAATACTTGTACATTCTATTGATTATTATTTTCGGCCATAAAGTAATATGTTTGTTTGTTTTAAGCATAAAACCAATGAAGAAACATGTGTCCCCACTAGAAGAACACGTCCTAGTGACAGTGGACTGCAAACCAATGAAGTTGGTGTGCAACTCGGTACTGGAGGTATTTCATGTGCTATAAAAAAATGTAGTATGGATTACAATTAAAAATATTTAATTGAAAATTGTGTATTAATTATAACCTTTCCCGTTTCAACTCCAGAGCATGTAGAGGATGAGGTTAGACAAGAAGAGGAACATATGGCCACATATGAAACTACTTTTCTTTCTTGCGCTACTCAAGCAGGTAAAGAACACTCTAATTCTCTTTTTATTAATGAAATACTTGTAATAATAATAACAAAAAATATCAATTTAACATTTCTTCCTTATTGAAACTGACGATTCACTTCCCCCCTTGCAACAGCCTTGACGTCGTGATTACATGATGAGGTGATCAATAAGACATGCAGAGGATAGAACAACTGAAGGAGAAGAAGGAATTGATGACCTCCTTTCTAAATTTCTTTCAAAAAGAAAGAAATTGAAAAAGAAATGATTGTACTAGTTATATAATTAGAACCATCATATACCATATTGTGAAAACATATTCTTGATGATAAAATTTATTGAGATGAAGTGTTTTGTGTCTATTATTAATGAATGAATGAATCAATGTTATATGCTAATGAATGATTGCTATATGTTTCTTTATGCACAAAACCACATATGTTTCTTTATGAATTTGTTGTTTTTCTAGTGTCTATGCATGAATCTTAATGTGTTGATTTCAACTATTTTCTAGTAGATAGATTGGGTACTATGGAATTGAGAGTGATGTGAGGGGGGGCGAGTGGCCATAAGATTTTCCACCTTCACGTGGTTGGCCATGTTCAGTAGATAATAAATTAGGATTTGGATAATCTTGGAGAAAACCTCCCCTGATCCAATAGAGCAATAAGAAAGTTAATGTTGACTTCATTGTCACTCTGTCAAATTGAGGGAGGTTTTATCCAAGATTAGACTACTCCAATAAATTATTCTCCAAATCAAGAGGATCACATTCAGGTATTCATGCACTCGAGTCTTTTTAATTATTATTTAGTCATAAAAATGTTTGTTAATTTAGTTTACTTTTTACTGATTCTTTAAGTGTTAGTTAAATTATTAGAACAACTACTGGAGGAGATCTATTGGAGCAACGTTAAATGAATATCATATGAGGAAAACCATCGAATATCCATGTATTTGAGTTGTTATTTCATTTATAATTGCAATTGATTTGTATGATTGACATGATGATTTATATTCTGATTTTGGTTCTTCCCACTCACGTAGATGAAAAAGTGATGTCTTATCCTCAAGCTCTTGCTCCTCGAAAGAGGTAGAATTCTCATTCCCTAGGAACACAAAAGTTACCTATCCCACTGAATTTCCATTCCCTATTAACTTTTTTGTTCCAACATATGTGACATGGAAATCACCCTTTAGGTTATAGTCTTACATAATAAGTTCCATTTTGTGCATCACACCCTCACACTAGAAACATTTATGTCCTATAATGTCGATGGGGAAGCATTCGAAAGCATATATATAGAGGCTTAAATTCTTAACTTGTTTCTTATAAACAATGTTTCATGTATCAACATAATAACAAGGACCCTTTTTTTTAATATTAGCATAAAACTTGAAGATATATAGTCTACCCATCCCAATAATTGCATTAAGGGAGATGGAGAGTTTTCTAGTTTCTACCCATGGATGGGATTTATCTTTTGGAAGAAATCCATTATATGATTCTTTGGGAAGGGTGTCCTTCATATGCTCATATTTAAAGATAAAATATTTTGCAGGATCATATTCAAAGTTAAAATGGTTTAGCTATTCAATCATAAAAGGTTTTTGAGTATTATAGACATGACCCTTAAGCAAGGATTGAAAGTAGTAACTACAATAAAGGTTTGATGAGGACAAATTAAGGTTTTAGGTAAGCTAATGACTAGGGGATTTGATTTATGCAATTTCATATTTCCCCTTTTCCTTGGCCATCTTATCACATGTATACCTAATTGTAATATATCCAAGCATTTTTCTCTCAATAATTTCAACATGACTCTTCACTCTTATAGATTTAGTGATGGTTTTTTCAAAAGATCTGGTTTCAAACATTTTTACCTCAATTTAGATTTTCTTTTATAGTTTAAATACATAGATGTCTCACACTAGATCTAGTGTATCTCTACCAATATTTTTGACGCAAGCACCTGAAAATTTTTAGTCTAGTATTCAACCATTAATCCCTCCTAGAAAAGTGATTTCATTAAACATTATAAGGTTGTGGTTCTTGGAGAGATGAATGATCAATATTCTGAGAACCAATCCTAAAATTCTCCAAATGTGTCTAAATTTCCCCATATGTGACTAGGATTCAACATTTTTTTTCTCATTATTTTTATGATTTCCATAGGTCACCTTATCACTTGTACTGAGCTTCTCATCTAAGGTATTTATGACTATGGATTCTATGGAAATGTGTATTTGTTCCATCTTTTAATCCATACACCCTTTCAACTTCCAGTGGATGTGTCAAATCAACATTTTTCAACACATTATCCTCCATTTCAATAAATGGGTTCCTCAATTGGGATACTTGGTTCCCTAAGTCTTCACATTTTTTAGGAGTCATGGATGAGCTCTCGAGAGGTTTGGAAAGTGTATAAATTTTCACACCGCCTCTTGCCATGTGATCCATAAATATTATTTACCTATTTTTCTACTCTATTTTCACTTTACCACACTTTTTGAATCACCTCAAAAATATGTTCTAACCAAAAGTTATGCAAGTAGGTTAACATAACAATTTTAAAACCTCAATTTGGAGACTACCCTTCTAGTTGACCTTGCAGTTGATGTAACTCCAAATTTTCTACACTTATGATTCTAAAATTTTGGATTATAATAACATATCAATGTCCTCTCTACAATTCCATGGGTCTCACTAAATTTTAATGTGCTAAGAAAACATTATGATAACTTTCTCAAAACTCATTGAGTTTGAAAATCTGTACAAGAGAAAACTTGTAAGGTATGCCACACGTTCAATTTTTTTATATTTTATTCTAAAAATTGGATCTAAAACAATATTTTTTGTATTATATCCAATTTTTTTAGTGGCACGTTATTTGGATCTCTCCATATTTGTATATGGATATTTTACTAATAACACATGTTTGAGACTAGTTTTAGGACTAGTGAAAAATCCTAACTTCCACATCTTGTAAATATGAAGGTATAGTGAACCACAATATGAAATTTGGACAAAATTTACTTCAATATGTCTCCTAATCACCATAAAAATTCCATACCTAAAAATGATTAGACAAACAACTATGGATAAAATGGTAATATGGCTCATTTGAAGGAGTTCAACCAAGGATGAATGTTATGTTACCAAATGCTACGTACCTAATACTCTAAATAGCAAAAAATAGAAAGAAGTAAATCCATGCCTCAAGAATGAATAAAAAAGAATCCTCTTTGAGGGTGAAACCTCCTTTTACAATATAACAAATGCACAAAATAAGATGGTCTTTAAAACTAGGTCTCATTGGTATATATAGGAGAAAAAGGGTACAATTACAATTAAAGGGACTAGTTGACCATTAAAGAGCCTAGCTAACCACTAATTACAACACTAGTATACAATTAGATATGTAATGTATCAATATCTAAGGATTAACATATAATTTCTCTTTATACTCTTCTAGGATCCTTTGAAAGTGCCTTAAAATTATTCCTTCAATTTGATCCCCAAATATTGTTATAATAGGTACAAATAGAGTCAGATCTTTAAGTGTTAGTTGTGTCTCTTTCTTCTTATTGATTGTCCTTTTGTCGAAGTGATGCATCTATTTATGACCTGGTAATAATTACATTTCTTTTACGGTTATATAGGTGGAAAAATTTCGTCTCTTGAATGTGATATTGTTTTTCTATTTGTGTTTCCATTACTTTCTCCACATTTCATCTATTGACACACATAAATCACCTAGATCATTGTCATCTCCTAAAAGTAAGAAAATAGGTTAATATAAAGAAAATTGAGCATTAGGGGTATTGCATTGTGGAACTCTTTGCATAGAATCTAGGTTAGATATCACTAAGTTGACTTTTGGTTAAAAGTTTTCTTGGAAGTTTTTCCGATATTTCCAATTGAATTCATGAAAAACCAAAACAAATTGAATTATAATGGATGTCAAATGTTCAGTTCTTCTTGAGGTACCTTATTGCAATTTTTTATTATTATTATTTATGGTTGGATTAATTCTAGGTTAGTAGATGCTTGTCTAGATTGATTATCTAACTACATAGAATATTTTAGTGGGAACTTGAGCATTTTTTTCTCCTAATTTATATTATATATAAGATGGTAAAATAATTGAGAGTTCTTTGTATCTTTTACAATCTCAAACATTCTAATTTATAAATTTTGTACCTACTCTATTCTCAATGTACATTTTTTGTTAATGAAATGTTATCTTCAATGAATGTAATAATTGAAAACAAAAGAATACATTTATATCCCAATATTTTAAATCCTTGTGCTTATGATACCTTTTAAATTTTCTTTCTCCCACCTTAATCAAACACAATAGAGACAACAATGTTACTAAGAATATTTCACACTCCATTTTTGTAGTTGTATTATTATTCCTTATTGCTAGTAGCATGAAATATAGTAATCATAATGTTGTTTTTCAATAAATTTTCACACACCTCCATGCCTTTATTTTATCTACAGTGTAAATTTTTAATGACCCGGATTATTTTTGGCACAAAATGAGAGCAGAGATATAATAAAGAAATGTACAGAGATATCTCAGATATCCAATAATATAACAAAAATATATCAGAGATGCAACCATAAACACATAGATACAATAATACACAATTTCTATTAGTGAGCGAAATGTACAAAACTATAGAAATACATAGTGAAAGACTCGCTAGAATGGTGGAAACTTATCTATGAGAAGAGATGTGACAGCTACTCACATTCAAAAGAAGATGATTTTTAAAATGAGGCTTCAAAGGAATTTTTAACATAAAAAATCCAAAACCCTAACCATAGAAGATGAAAAGCCAACAATTTTGTGGACCCCATTTTGGGTAGTTTGGTGTATCAACTTCCCAGGAGCGTAACTTTGGCATACGATCTACGTTTGGGGTGCACGATAACTCGTTGGAAATGTATCGTCGAGGAGATTCATTTTGGGGGCTCAATCATAGCATTTTCCTATCATTGAGGTGCTCAATCCCTAAAAACCTTCATTTAGGCCCTCAAAATGGCCCTGGAAGTTTAGGAACTGGAAAACTGCTAAAAATAGTAAATTGTCAGAAGATTGTTTTGAGCCAGCTGGAATAGGTGGGTGGCCACCTATATCATTTATCTTGGAAAAATTTTCTCAACATACCAAACACTTTTTCTCAACATATCAAACATTGACAAGACTTTTTGTTTACTAATGAAACACTTTGAGGTCTTATTTGGCCTCATGATGCCATTTTATTTTGTTAATTATTTTTTTTAGGTTTAAACTCAATATTTAAGATATAAGATTTATAGATGAACTAATGCTATATCTTTGAATTAGAATTAGTTCTTTAACATTTTTTGTTATATTTTTTTTCATACCATGGGATTATAGCAATGGTAGTGTAGATGAGAGAAAACATCCATTAATACATTCCTATATGTGGTGAAGTTTGTTACATGTTTTTGTTCACATGGTGGCCATGTTACAATTCAATGATTTCACTACCAAGATTACTTGTGTTACAATGAATAACAATTTGGTGGTTGCACCACCAAAACGATGAAAACATTATCTCTTCACTATCAACTAAGGGGGGAGAAAATCATATCAAATATTCTAGAGATATTACATGAGAACCTTGGCCTCAATCCATTTGATTTGAATGATCTCCTCAAATTAGTAAATTCATCAATTTTTTACATGTATATCCATACGGGTACTTACAAATCTCTATCAATTTGTCTCAGTCATCCTCATTCCCATGTTTTAAGAATCCATCGCCACAAGGGTTCTTATTCATTATATATCTATGATGATATGGTTGGACTACATTTAATCTCATGCCCAATCCCCTCATGATCATAGTGGATTTGAGGTGATTTCAACAAATGACTTCATATAAACCAGTCCTGATTGTTAGAGATATAATGTGTTTATAGTCATTTAGGCCTAGAATATTTTGGACATATATGGAATTTATAAAACAAATCTTCATTTTTTCTACAAGTATGGAGCAAGGGACAATGAAAAAGTGTAATCGGTAGATCAGTTTATTCAAATAAGAATTTTATTTCAATGGAATTTCTTTATTCATGTGCATCTTAATCAATTTGTAGGTCTAAATCGGCTAGAAAAAGGGAAATACCATTGTTACACCATTTTTTTTTATAGCAAATGGAATTTTATTTCTATGTAATTTATTTATTCATTTGAAAACATAAAAAATTTCATGCTAGAGTGGAAGTATTGGGAAGYGCTGAAGGGTACATTATTTCTATCTCAAAAAAAAAAGGGGTATGTATAAAAGGATTTGAAAGGGAATTTTGTAGAATGTAGTTTTATTGGCATGCATAATGATTGGTGTTACTTATTTCATCCATTCCATCTATACATCCCATATATTTTCCTAAGATGCAAGAGGGGAGTGTACTATAGTTTGTTGAGATTCTTTGTACACATGTGACATGGATGGCAGTGGTTGTGTTGGTGAGTCAAAGTTGAGATATTAATCATAGCTAGAAAGGCATAGGTACATAACTATTATTTTATAAACTTGTATATATTTTCCTTACATGCAAGAAGGTGTACTAGATCTTGATACATACTAACCTGTATATATTTTCTTGAAACAAAAGAGGAAGGTGTACTAGAGATTGATACTTACTAGAAGCTTAGACTTATATGGCCTACATTGGCATCACTATTTTAATGATCTTTCCTTATATGTTCTTGTTTCAATCAAGCAAGAGAATAGGAATGTGCATATTGAATTTAAAAAAAAAATTCACCATGAGAGTACTTC
The DNA here is from genome assembly GCA_032191745.1 of Picea mariana. Taxonomy (NCBI): domain Eukaryota; kingdom Viridiplantae; phylum Streptophyta; class Pinopsida; order Pinales; family Pinaceae; genus Picea; species Picea mariana. The sequence continues at coordinate 35,000 of JASDQU010370877.1, forward strand.
ATAGATTGATATTGAATAATAGATTTGTATGTTTTCATATGGACCTTATCACTGTGGAGTTGGAGATAACTAATCATTGGGTAGAAATAGTGGTAATACAAAACATGTCACTTGCATGGAGCAACACTAACTCTATGAGCATATATCCACATAGTCTTAGTTTCTTGTGATTTATTTGGGTTTTTTTATCTTTCTCTAGTTCTGGTCTTCAAGTATGGGCTTGAACAAGAATATACATTATTGAAAAAGGATCTCAATTGGCCTCTTCGATAGCTAATTGGTGGCTACCATGATCCTAAGATGATAATTCAAAGGAAAGGTAGGCTAAAGATGCTAGACATTTATAGAGTAAGTAAAGCATAGGTTGAAGCATACGAGTTAGTCAATCCATCAGATGCAATAGTATATGAATCAACATAGAAAGAGGCATAGGTAGTGTATGAGTGGATAGAAGCAAAGAAAACAAGATAATTTGCTCGTTTTTACCTAGTTCCATCATAAAAAAAAAGGTGAAGATATCTCTAATTCAAACCTCAATCACAGAATGGAATCAAAACTGATCAATATCCAAGCTAGTCGTTGTTAATTTTGAAGCATATATTTATCATAAAAGAGTTTTGAAGCATAGCATCAACTCTTTGTAAACATGTTCATCTTCATAAAACTTGGTCATAAATTCCCATTCGCTATTAACTTTTTTGTTCCAACATATGTGACATGGAAATCATCCTTTAAGCTATAGTATTCCATAATAAGTTCCATTTTGTGCATCACATCCTCACACTAGAAACATTTATGTCCTAGAATGTTGATGGGGAAGCATTTGAAAGAATCTATATAGAGGCCCAAATTTTTAAATTGTTTCTTAAAAACAATGTTTCATGTATCAACATAATAACAATGAACCTTTTTTTAAAATATTAGCATAAAAATTGAAGATATATAGTCTACCCATCCCAATAATTGCATTAAGGGAGATGGAGAGTTCTCTAGTTTCTACCCATGGATGGGATTTCATTAATTTTTTTAATGTATGTAGGTCCGTCAAATATCTGACGAACCATCCAACAAACATATCCATCAGAGGTATGGCACCTCCATCAGATATACATTTTGGTTATTTGATATTCGACATACCTATTCGTCGGATATTCGACGAATTGTCCGACAAACATATCCATTGGAGCTATGGCAGGTTCGTTAGATATTTTGTTTGTCTGTCGGATATTTGACATACCTATACATTGGATATCCGATGAATTTTCCAACATACATATCTATCATAGGTATGACACTGTCGTTCGATATGTTGCTTATCTTTCGGATATGCGACATACCTATTCGTCTAATTTCAACGATATTTTGGTCCTTAGAGCTGCCGGTACAATGACACAATGTTACAAATCCGACGGAAATATGTTCATCAGATTATCCAAATAATATACACTGATGAAACTGGTAACCACATTTCATCGGAGGGATGACAAAATTACATCGACAAACTAACGTACCACCATCGAATTTCAGTTCACAAGAAGTAGTGGGTGTCGACAGATTTGGCGAAGTGTTCAGTTCATCCAAGAGAAATTATAGATGGCCAATGAAGAAAGAGGGTGATGAAGTTTCATGCCACATCAACATCCATGTGTCATACCACATCAACCCAATGCCATGTTATAGTCTACATGTCATGACATGTTGACATCCATGGGTCATGCCACGTTAGCAGTTTCCATGTTAGCCAACACAATTGGTCGATGGCCTATGGAATTGGAGAAAATTTTTGTCAGTCAAATGGGATTTTCGACGGCCAATGGCCGACAGTCGAGTCAATCGAATTGAAGAAGTTTTTTGTCAGTCAACGGGGATCACCGATGGTCGATGGTCAATGCTTGGGTCCAATTTAGCAAGGTATTACAATCGTTTTCTAAAATATATGACCGACAACTGATGTTAAATGATCAAGCATCAAGGAGATTCACAAACAAGTTTGGTTTGGTAGTGGGAATCGTCGATGGAGCTTGGATCAACAGTCCATATTTTTTTAAGTTTTTGATCGATGGTGGATATTGATTCGTAGGGTTTGGAAAGGATTAACAGATCAACAACTTAGATTTCACCCAATTTGATATGAATGACTCAGATTTAAAGGGTTGTTATCATAGTAAAGCAAACATTTTTCTATGAAATTTTGAGGTTTTTGAAGGTTATAAACTTGCAAGGAAATTTTAATGCCCTAAATGACATTTTTGGGGAATCAAAACCCACAAAAATAGAGTGTAATACACTATATATTTGCAGCTCAAATAAAAGAACTTGGAGAGAGTTATCCAATGATCTACTCTGAGTACAAAACAGAGCTTGTATGAGAAAGTTATAGCTTAAAGAGTTAAGGTAACATTTCTTCACTAGATTACTTCTAGAGGGAATAAATTGTTGCTCAGAAGTTCATTTGGGGAACATGAGTAGTCTATGGAAATTTTATGATCCATAGAAGATGACCATGGAGCCATATTTGGAATCTAGGTATGTAAAAATGCACTGGGTGAGAAAGAATACATATGTAGCATTGTTAGCTATTATGGGCTGACCCAAGTTCTAACTACAGGATTACCAACTTCCCTTCAACCATCGACCCTTCTAGATACCAGAAGGAAACACAGGGCACAAATTGCATTGAGTAGTCTCACCCGATGTGGCTTCAATGGGTGGTCGCAGGATTCAAGTGTATGCAACCATGGGATGGGATGCGTTTCTCTCTCAGGGACATTATATCTACTCAACCACTAGACCTTAAATCCTCATTTATTATGCTAACCCTAGCATGACCTTAGATCTGACCCATGAATCAATTATTTTAATATAACTTCATGAACCATTACAACAACATATACTAAATGACATATATTTATCTACTGCAATATAAGATTCAGATCTGAATACTAACTATGAAATTCATCCATTAGTGTTGTTCTACAGATTTCATCACTTATTTTTAGTGTGCGGTATTATTTACCTTATCATTTTAGCATGTTCAAAATAAACTCACTAAAGAAACTATAATCAAAAGTACTATAAATATTCACACATAACCCATATATACCGTGGTTCACCCCCTCCTAGGCCTACATCCAAAAAGATGAGTCACTTCAAATCTTTATTAATCTTCATGCAAAATCTAGTGTTGTGTATTGTACATTTCTTCCCTCTCCATAGATCGCAAGATTCCTCACAAAAAAAATAAATTCTAACCAATTCTCCACCAAAAACCATGACTGTCTAACTGACTAACTAACCAACTAATTCCAACTTCTCAATATTGCCTAGTCCACAATCCAAACATTCCCCAAGTYGATGCTTGTCCACTTTCCAACTKCTCCGCAACAATTTGTCCACTTTGTAGCCGTTTTTTCCTGACGTTGGTTTTCCTCTGTTTCCAAYGTGMTCCCCATTTTTTCGACACTACCTTGATTTCTTCAAACTTCCTTGATTTTMTTCCAAAATTGGATTGCACTAGTAGGCCCCCAACACTGACATCATGACTTGTCCCAAGTCACTCATTGACTCCTACATATTTCACTGCTTGTGCCAGTGCTCCATACATTTTTTTTGCTTGTTGGCATTACTCCTGAGCCTGGTTKCTCTTTTCTTCCATGGCTTCTACCATMTGCACAGTGACTAGAGGTTTCAATATTTCTCCCCCCTCCAAGCCTATCTATTCCACCCTTGATTTTTTTGCATCGATCTCAATGACCGACTGTTCAACCTTTTCCTGTAGAGGCTCTAACTGAGCCTTCCTTGCATTCTTTTCTGCCAACACTTCCTTTTCTTCTGACCACAAAATCTTCATTTATGTAGCTGTCTTAATATTTTATAACAATGACATTGTATTTTGTCTATGTTTAAAGTCTTCCATTGCCACATGGACCGTATCCTCCTTTTCTTACAGCTTCTGTAAGCTTCCATCTTCTTTTACTTGTGTCCACAGTTGACCACTTTTCTCCAACAAATCTGTCATATTTTGTATAGCTTGCATTATATTTTTCACAAATTTTGTTGCATCTTGCTCTCACTGCACTCTTACTTCTAGAGGAGTAGTGGGTACTGCACACTCCTCCAACTCCTTTATTTGGCTCTTGTATTTCTCCAATTCTTGAGATGACTTCTTCATCTTATCCTCTGGTGATACTCCCTCTGGTCCTGTGTTGTTCGGGATGGTTTGAAACACTGCACCAATGTCTTTCTCCATATATTCTACCTTTTGTTGCACTAACTTCTTCTCCTTCCCTTCTTAGATAATTGCTTCCTTCAGTGTGATATTCTCATCATGCATTGTATGTAAGTTTTTTGCATATGACCTTTCCCTGGACTAGATTTCCTGTGAGACATTGATTTGCAATTTTTACAGTGCCTTCGTCAGAATCTTGGGTAAAGCCAAATCCAAAGTCTCTATATCCTTTAGAGGCTTTTGTCTCACCTCCTCATCAATGTACAACATGTTCAATGTTATCATGAATTTTTCGCTCCCATGCTCTATGATCTGTATTGTTTCCCATGTTGGCATTCCTTCTCTAGTCTCCACTGGTGTGTCTTTTTGTCGCTGCTCTTCCCTAATATTTAACTATTCCAGCACATCTTTTACTTCTTACACTTGCTCAATAATTGAATCCATATGCTTCTTGGCATTCTCCCAAGCCTCTGATAATCTATCTTCAATTGTTGTGGCTATGAGGTGGCTAATTCAACATCATTTGTTTTCAGTGATGTATGAGGTGGTGTATTATGGGCCTTCATATTCTTCCTTGAGCCATGTGTTTCTCCCCTGTTCTCTTGTTTTGGGCATATGTTAGCTCATATGCCTCTTGCATGTCTGTATCCATCCATGTTTTGTGTCCAAATTCTTCTTCCATTGGTATATATTGTGTCTTTTTCCTTACTTCTGTTGGGCGCACTTTCTCTCTTGTAACCGTTGATGTATTCCCTATGTGCGTTGGATCATGTGTAGGAAGACCCTTTGGTTTCTTTTGTGTCGTTCGCTTCATTTTAGGCAGGTTACTTCCCCCCACTTGGCCTTGTGTTGTATTCTTCTTCTTTATCACCCACTTCTACATGTCTATTGCACAGGGACTGTTTTGTCCTGCGTCTAAATTTGTATTGTCGGCCCTCTCCTTGGACTTGTTAGGACCTTCGATTCAACAGGCCAATCCTAGACCTAGATTTGTATATCCTACATCATCACACAATAGATTAGCTGTAGATACTTCTTTGTTGGATCCTTCTTTGTCTGCAACCACATACTGTGGCGCGTGGCCTAAAAATTGACAATCTATCCAAAATCTTGGACTGTCTCAGATGGAATCCTCCACGTGTTAGCTAAGTGGTTCTAGATCTTTGAAAGGTATAGAAAAAATACATCGTTGTTCACCTTCTTCATATTTGGGTCTGTTGTGCTCCTTAAGGAAGTGTATTGGGTTGCACCACACTTTCCTAATATCTGAAGGAACATACTATATGTCGGTTCTTTCCAAACTACAAGTGAAATGAGGATGAGTAACCATGAGTAGTGGAACTCAGATCCCCAATATTGTGTATCCTTACAGTCTTCTAGGAAACAATTAAGAAAATAAGGGGCCCAACTCATCGAGCTCCCCTTATCACATGGTGTTACAACCGCTGCCACTCATGTCGGTACTTCTTCCTTCCTACATTTGTGCATTAGTTTACATCCTGGCAACCTTGTGGAAAATCTTGTCGCTAGATCATTTATGTCACTGATCTTGATCCCCCTATTTCCTCTATCTATGCCATATTTTGCCTTAATTTCATCTAAAATGGCCTTTTCCTTAGTTTTATCCTCCATATATTGTTCTGGCTTATCCCCATCCATGGGTATCCTAGCAATGTTGGAAAAATGAGAGGGGGGGGGGCGGTGAATCGGTTGTTACTATGCTTAAACAATTATTCCCATTTAAACTATTTATAGAACACTAAAAAATGATCACAATAATGCAGGGAAGTAAGCAATAGAATATTCAACATCAATCACACACATGATATATACAGAGACAGATATTTCCTGAGGAAACCCATAAAGGGAAAAACCTCTTCTTCTTGATATGATAAGTAGTCTTTCTTTTCTGTACATTATCATTCTTATGAGCACCAACTCCTTTTGAGGTTACCAACTTTGTTTTACAAGAAGCAACTTGCTGAGAGAACCAACTCTTTAGTTTCTCTAGAACCCACAAGAAGGAAGCATCAAATCCTTGAGTGTTCCAACACCAACTGGATGGAAGCACCAACTTCCAGTCACACAGGAACCAAATTGTATAATAGAGAACAATATTTCTCCCTTGCACCACCCTACCACCCTGTTTTTTCTGGCTGCAACCAGATGGAAGCTACAACTCCCTGTGTTCAAGCACCCACTTGAAGCTCTGAGGACAACAGTCCTCCCTAGCAACTCCCTACCACCTTGATTGAATCTTACAAAACTTCACTTACTTTCTCTGTCTTTGATATGGTATGTTATAGCTCAATGTATCCTTTCCCTTATTCAGCTTCTATACTTAGTTCTGCTTATGCATTGTTCAGCTTCTATGCTCTGCTCTTTTTCCTCCTACGCACAACACTACCTTTTTTTCAGCTTCTCTTCTGCCTTTGATGCTTTGTGTTGCCTCTGCATGCTCTTCACTGTGCCACAGATCTCCCCTTCAGACTATGCATGATATCTCATCCTACCCACGTGCATCACCATCAAAAAATATCTCACTCTTCTCTGTTCTGCATGTCTTTATCATGCCAAGTTCTTTGCGTGATCATCATTGTAACTCTTCATCTTCTCTGGAAGTTATCTTGAATTTATTCATCACTAGTGGTCGTTATCCTAAGATTCATTGGCTTCTCTGGAAGTCACAACTCTTCATCTTCTCTATCAGTTACAACCAGTCATTTTGGCTTCTTTGGCTTCTAAGCCCCTTCCTTCACGTGACTATCGATGGTGACCATACACCTAACCAACAGGCGCTTGACGATATCGGTCTAGTGAGTGCTAGCTCCTTCTTTTGATACAACCTTGGGAGATGATCTCACGTGACCACACGATTGTGACACATCCAAAGGTGGTTTGAGGGAAACCCGATTTTCACCCCGTAATTCACTACAGAGCTCCACGTGTTCTTTCTCCAAAACCATGATTTCGATTGTGGCCCGCCTTCAACATTTTAAAGTTCGTGCACCTTCAATCCCCGCAATGTGACATGACTATTGATATCATGATATTGATGGTGCTCCTGAACTGATGGATCAGATCTGTCCTTTTAATTTCTATGGATCAACAACTGTGATTTATTTCATGATCTGGGCTTATTTCATGATCTGGGCTTCGGGAGTTTCAACTCTTAAACCTTGATTTCCTCCGTACGTCAATATTTCATAGTTAACAATCCACTGACGTGTGTCCCTCTCATATTAACGGTCAATATCTTCTTCGGGTCTTTGGACTTCAGATATTTCAAATCTCAACTTTAAATTTATCTCTATCACCTTTTTCTGGAGTTGACAATCCATTGACGCATGTATCACTCGGATCAATGGTCGATATCTCATTCGATTCTCCAGACTTTGAAGATTTCAAATATCAACTTCTCGTCTCTTCTGACTGGATATCTTCTGGAGTGGAAGATCTATTGACACATGTCCTCCTTAATCCAACGACTATCCTCCGCTCTGGGACTTCGGCCTTTGGCAATTTCAAACCTTTCTCATTCGCATTTTCCCGTATTATTTTTTCCCAGAGTTCACGATCCGTTTACACGTACCCTCCTGCATGATCAAAGTGATCCATTAACACGTACCCTCCTACATGATCAAAGATCCTAAGTGACTTCGGCACTTCGGGACTTTAGGTTGATCTTTTCTTCATTCGCCTCTGGAGTGGTCACCTGTTGAATAATTCATAGGCAGTGGAGACCGCTTGTTGTGAATTAACACTTCCACTTACATTGTCCTTCCACTGTACTAGATCAATGGTTGAAAATGCACCTGAAGTGATCTTTAGATTGGACGACTCATATCCTCTTCGGAACTTCGACATTCAGGACTTCAGGACTTAGGGCATTTGTCGGTGGTAAAACTCCCGAAGTAAAACTCCCAGAGTGACATAACTTACTTATGTCACCTGATGACATGTCATGAGCCAAGTAGCTTCCACGTGTCACTAAGATTCATGATTTTCACGTACCTGAAATGTTGATTCAACTTGACACTTGTCATTGTGTGATTTTTCCATGTGTCCTTGCTAATGTAGTCTGCTGACATGGTCTGCCAACGTGGTTCTCTCTGATCTAACGGTCA
>JASDQU010370877.1:89461-101638 GCA_032191745.1 Picea mariana
TAGGTGTAACACGAATCTCAAAGAGGAGTTTCTTCTTATCCCAAATCCAAAGATCAGTTGATTTACAATTGTTTTCAAGCCCATAATAAGCTTTCCATCCCCCAATAATCCTTTTCTCAATGCTATAATTCCAATTGAGCTTGTGGTGAATATAAATTCCAAGATATTTGTATGAAGTCACTTCCTCCAAGTTGTTGTTGTCATATAAAAAGGTATCATAAGAGATCTTATTGGATTTAATAATCATGACCTTAGTCTTATCAGTATTAACAATCATACCCATATTGGAGAAAAAATCCTTGAGGATTCTTAGTTGTTTATGAAGATCATGGGGACTCCTTTCCATAAGAACGATATCATCAGAATAAATAAGAATATTGGTGACTATACCAGTGAGAGTAGGGCCGACACAACCTGATTTTTCCAAGCATTCTTCTAACTTGTCAATGTATATGCCAAAAAATGTAGGGGACAAGGGACAACCTTGATTGAATCCGATATTACAGTTAATCTATTTTGACCAACCCTCAGTGTTTTTAAACTTAGCAATAACATCCTCATACATCCTTATAGTAGCGGCCCTCAACTTGAGATGCACTTTTATCTCTGCCAACCTATTCTAAAGTTTTTTTCTAGGAACCATGTCAAAAGATTTTCTAAAGTCAACAAAACAACAAAAAAGATTGATTTTAGTATTGCAGAACTCCTCTGCAATGATCCTAAAGGTAACAAGATGGTCCACAGTTGAATGATATATCCTAAACCTGATCTAGGCTTTAGCTCTTTTACCGTGACTTTCTAGCCAAAGGCTAATCTTCTTTTCCAAAATAATTCCATAAAGCTTGGCTAAATTTGGGCTAATCGCAATGGTCCTATAATTAGAGGGAATGTTTCTAACCCCATTTTTAAAAATAGGAACAATGAGGCTTTGTGTCCAGGGTTTAGGGAAGCCCTGCTTGACTGCTAAATTGAAGATCTTGTGTATGTGAGGGATAAAGATTGGCCCTTCGATTTTAAAAATTTCATCTTGGTAGACTTCAATGCCCTTAGCTTTCCAATTTGCGAGCAACTTAACCCCAAACTCTATGTCATATAAAGAAAAAACTTCTTCCTTTGTAGGGACAATAGGAATGGTGTCCATGGCATTAGAGAACTCATAAAGACTTTTAAGGTAGGAATTCTAGTCCCTTAAGGGAATTTTAGTATTTTCTTTAGTATTGCGTTTTAGAATTTGGCTCTAGAACTTCTTAGGATCCAACTTGTATAGTTGTGAAATTTTCTCTTGTCTTTTATTGATATAGTATCTTTTTTTCCTTTTAATTAGGGCTTTGTACATATTGATCTTATTGAGTTTTAAGGGCTCATTAGAATCATCCCTAATGGATTGCCTATCAATTTCACAATCTTTATCATACCAAGGGTTGTTTGTTCTATTATTCCTTTTATAGGACACCTCGAAAGAGAAATTATTAATAGAAGTAAAAAGGGTAGTTGTAAAATTATGATAGAGTTCTTCAATGTTGTCTTTATAAGTTAGGAGGTTTAATTTACTATTTAAATCCTTCAAGAAAATGTCAACTTTACTTTTGTCAAAGTGAAAATTCCTTTGATTATCATAATTCTCTAAAATGGTGCTCCTATGCATGGAAAATTTTAGATTTAGGGTGAAAGGTTTATGATCAGAGTCGGGCTCATGGTCATTTAAAAGGTCAAAAGTTTATATATGGTTGGAAACGGGGATATGAAATATCACATAATCTACAAGTTACAACACTACTACGTAGCCCATGAATACAAGTCATCTGGTTGGAGTTTGGCCACTTCATTACTCCATTGCAAATTATTAGGTCTTGAGAGTTGTAGAGCTTCACCAACTTAGTACCAAACAAGTTCTCAATTAGGTCTTCAGAGCTTCTTTTGTAGCTATTAGATAAAACAAGGTCCTCATGTAGCCATAAAGGATTATGGTTGGACTCATTACTTAAAAGAGTATCTTGTTTAGTTGCAGTCCTAGCATTAAAGTCTCCTAGCAGGAGGATATTACCTTCATTTTTCAAATTATAAATATCTTGTTCTAAATTATTATAGGGACTATTTTTATCTAGATTATTTTTCTTATAAAAAGTAGAATTAATGGGTACAAAAGAACAAATTTCTATATACATCTTTTTAGCATTGGTGTCTGAAATTTCTATCCAAATGTATTGACTAAGAGGGTCAATCTTATGAAGTTGAATGTGAGGAGAAATTCTCTTTCTAATATAACAAGCTATGCTTCCTATCCCTCTACAGTGGGATTTTTGTAAGTTTTAAACCTTTGAAGTAAAGCAATGCATATGGATTCTTAAGCAAAACAAAATTTAATCAATGGCTCATTCAAATAGTGCACAAAGATTTATACCGAAAACCCTCAACCAGGAAAACCTTTCATATATTCATTATATCAAATTTCACCATTCACCATACAATATATATACAATGTTTTTAGGTATTCCATAGATACCAAAAACCTAATCCCTTAATCTAGGATTAATTTACAAAACCACTAAAAATAGAAAAAAACGCCCATTATCGAACGTTGCGTGTAACCAGGGGGGGCATACCTGCCTCCCCTAGGACCCCTCTGGGAAAGCGCCCGACGTACATGACACAACGGGCACTACTACATGGATCGTCAGCTGCAGTTGTCATATCTGACATGCCCACACACACACATGAAAAGAATATAACACATGCCCAACAATCTTTTGTTCCATGCTGACCACAAGACAAATATTTCCATGCTAGGGACCTTAGACTCATCATTCTCCCAAGTTCTATCTAGACAGATAATATGAATATCACTCGAGATCCAACTTATCACAGGACCTTTGCGCCATGAAAAGCCACGACAATTCCAAAAAAGGATCCCGAGTGTCCCAAATTCCTATTTATTATTATCCTTCTGCTCTCTATCCATAACAATATCTTTTTGATTTCTAATTATTGCCCAATTTCCTTCTTTCCTTGCTTCTTTTACCTTTTAAACTTCCTTCCTTAATTCAACTTGGTCTTCAGTAATGAGGTCTTCATTTATAAATATTCTTGACCCTTTTAAGCTCAGAGATTTACTAAGTATGCTATATTTATGGTCATTAAGAAGAAATGATGCAAGATCAGATTTTTCATATGTATGATAGAAGAAGAAATTATGCATGATCAGATTTTGCATAAATAATAGGGAATGAAATTGATGGGAAGGTTGTTGGTGTTCCCCAAAAAGAGGAAGACAAAATATTTTAATTAATTTAATTAAATTTATTGTTTAAATTTATTAATATTATCAAGGGTGAATGCAAGCTAATGATAGTCTCTTATGACATGTTAGATGCAATAGAATTAAGAAAAAAAAACCTTTCCTACATAAACTGGATCCTACATAAATTTTATTATTGTTATTATTATTTTAATATGTTATATTACATAAACATCCCCCCATACTCGATTATATAGTGTCTCTGGGTTAAAAGATGAAATGTAGCAAATTGAATAACCATTCATATTATATGATTTTTATTTATTGAATTTTTTCATTAGTATATCAATTTTGATTTTTTCTAACATTGACATTATTTTTTTATGGAGAGTATACACTACGTGTCTCGTGGTGGTTTGACTACCTACATGTTGGAACCAATATATAAAAATTGGTAGACATGTAATGAACAAAAAATATTAGTGTGGGGCTATTTTTATGTCAAGTGTTGGTTGAACGTCTTTGACATGATGAAGATGTTTTTTTTCTTTTAACATGTAGAAGCTAGTCTCCAGTAGTAAAACACATATTTTGTTTTTTAAATAATCGAGAAATGAAAAAATTATAGGAGAAACATTAAAGCAATGCATTTTTGGAGCTTATGAATTACGCCACAAGGAAAATAAAAATAAAAATTAATATTTCCTTAAAAAACTATATATTTGTAATTTCTAGAAACAATTCTCTATATGTTTGTAATTTCATCATAATTTGTAACATATTGTAACGATTTGTGAGACATAACATATTGAAAAGAGGGGAAAATGTTAAATTGATTATGGTTTATGCATTCAATACCATTGTCTTTCTTATTCCAAAGCTAGGTCCAATTAGACACATAGGATTAGAGATGACACATAATAGGTGACAAGGAATGGCTTATGTATTAGTAAATGCGATTGTTTTCCTTTGAAATTCAAATTTTCCACCTATAATACCCTCCTGTTTACATTTTGAATTTAATTTAAACAAAACATGTGTACAATTTTAGTTAATGAAAATGTGTGATTGATTTTAATTAATGAAAATGCATTCATCATATTAAAATAACGAAATATGGAAAGACCGGTCCAATGCCAAACCAACCAAGCTCTATTCACAAACTAATAATTTAAGCAATGAGGTGTTAGAGAATAATTATGATAACACACCAATAATATTGATCATAAATAGTGTCATCTATGTGGACAACCTAATGATGTATTCATTAAATAGGTGTTGAAGTCACCTTGTTTCATGGTCAAAATGGAACACCATTTGAATGTTGTGAGCACTAGGAATAGTTCTCAAGGTTGTAGACATGGTTGCAATGGAGGAGCATGCCCATAAAGAGAAAGAAGAATTATGATGAGGTGCAATATGTTGATAAGCCTCGTGAGACATCATTATCATTTTTCCTTCCTGATGAATTTGAGGTTGTCCATCCTTACTATCCTCCTGTACATGAAATTGAAGAAGAAAATGGTCTAAATGATGAAGAATTTGAAGATTGAGTTGAAGCTACCCCAGCCTCTATTCTTTCTTCACACGAGGATAAAGAGATGGTCATTTTCATTCATATTGATGGTATTATGAAAGAGACCTTGGATATGGTTCATGGGCATATAGCCACTTTCGTATAGGCTGGGAGAAAGAGATGAGATTTTGGTCATCTCATTTTCGATAGGGATCCCATTTACGAAATTGAGGGTAGCTCTCAAGAAAAGGGGGTTGAGATATCATCTTCAGAGGAATGGTGTCCATGCATGTATGATTGATATGTTTGGCATCCTAATGATGATATGATTACATATTTGTTTTGTCCATCCAAGGATAACATGTCACAACATTTTTAGGGTAATTTTCGGTCATCCCTTAGGAGTTGTGATGTAGCTCTGTTTGGGGATGCATAATTGTTCTATGAGGAATTTCAACCACTCTTTTCCTCGATTTTAGATGAACACCAGGACATGGCCATCCCAAAGAAGTCAAAATCTCACCCTACAAGGAGAAACTATTTTCATCTTGAAGATTTTGACAGTGATTCAAAGATGAAGAAGCAACGTATTTCTTTCTCCATACATGAGGAGGTCTCTTACCTCTTATCTTCTTCTCTAAGGAAACATCGAGTTTTCTTGGGATGCCCCATCTCTTCTCAGTCTTCGAGAAATAGTGGTGTGCTAAAGAAGGAGGAAAATAAGCCATCTTCCTTATAGTGTAGCCCTCTTCTTATATGGATTGATCAAGCTTATGGCCACTCTCTCTAGTATGATTTCCTCTCTCCTATCCATCTCCATGAGTTTCATTCCATAATTGATTATATGCATATTTATTCTCATGATTATTTTGTGTTGAACTCATCCTTGTTGTATTGCATGATTAAGAACAGGGGGAGATACCTTGATGAGATGATGAACATATGGTTGCATTGGTTGTATGAATTCACCTAACATCACCCATCACCTGATCTTCAAGGCCTAGGGCCCCAGGTAAGTAGGTATGTCATCTTGATTTCTTGCATTTGAATTTTGATTTCTCATGGTAGTTGTTTCATTTCATCTTTGATTTCCATGTTGCTCTACTTGCATTAGTGATTTACATTTTTATGTTTTAATCATATATATGAAAAATGAAAAAAAAAAATTCTAGATTAGTTGACATTTTTGGTTTTGGTTATATGGACAAAGGATGAATTAACCATCCTATACTTAATGAGCTTGTTGTTGCAGTGTGTGTAGACACAGGTCCACCCAAAGATGTCGTGGTTCTCATGCACTCTATGATGAGTACATGTATGGAGAGACAACTTGAAAAATAGTGTTGATCCAGGTGGATATTTGTGGCCACCCACCTATTCCAATGGCTCCAAAAAAAGTTTTTTGCCTTTGCAGTTTTTAAGCAGATTTTTAGGTTCCAAACTTTAGGGATCGTTTTGAGGCCCTAAATAATGTTTTTTGGGGATTTGGGCTCAAGAGATTGCCAAAATCACTATCCTGGGCCAATCGAAATCGTTCTTCTCAGTTAGACCTTTCGATCAGTATATCAATCTCCCCAAATGGAAATCGTATGCAAAATGTATGCCCTGGGGAAGTTGACATATCATCTACCCCCATTGGGGCCCACAAACCTTTTGGCTTTTCATCTTCTGGGGTTAGGTTTTTAGATTTTCCTTATGTTAAAAATTCATTGAGAGCCTCATTGTAACAATCATATTCTTGTGAATGTGAGTAGCTGTAACATCTCTTCTTAGAGATAAGATGCCACCATTCTAGAGAGTCTTTCACTCTGTATTTTTATAGTTCTGTACATTTCACACATTAATAGAAATTGTGTATTACTGTATCTTTGTGTTTATATCTCTGATATATTTCTTTTGTATTGTTGGATATATGATACATCTCTTTAAATTTCTTTATTATATCTCCACTCTCATTTCGTGCGGAAAATAATCGGGCTGAGTGGTATTAGAACAGGATTCTCTTGATAGTTTTCCGGTCCATGTCCCTGACAAGGTCTGAGTATAACAATTTGGGTCTTGAGATTGTCTCTCTTGAGGGAAATCTCTCTCACATGCCAAATAAACCGTCAATGGAGGAGGAAAAGAAAAATGACAGAGCAGATGATTCTATCAATCAATTGCTTGAGAAAGCTCTCACACGAAAGAGGGACAAAATGATGGAGAATATTTCCCACATCCTTCAATGCCTATCAATAACAATGGGCGTGTCGTCATCAAGTGGCCACTTTGAAGGCACCTTGCCTTTCAAGGTACAAGTTAATATTTGTATTCCCATATTTGAAGGACGAATAGATGTGGTGCCCTAAAAAAATGGTTAAATCTGCTAGAAGGTCATTTCTTTATTCATAATTTATCTGACAGGGAAAAAATCACCTTCACACTCCTTAAGGCTCTCCCCCATGTCAAACATTGGTGGGAAACTTACTGGGATAAACATTCCATAGAGGAGTATCGAATATATGGGGTCGAGCCCACTTGGGATTTTTTTGTGGATGCAGTAAAGGAGGAGTATTACCCTATTGGAAACTATGAGGACCAATACATGAGATGGACCACACTGCGGAAAGAGAGGGCCCAATAAGTTATAGAGTTCACCAATGCCTTCAATACCTTGCACACCAAGATGGGTATCAAAGACTCTGAATGACATTTGGTTTTGAAATATCGTGGGGCTCTACATAGATACATCCAAAATGAAATGGATTTTCTAGACATCTCATCACTCGGTGTTTCTTATGGATATGATGTTAAAATCAAGCAGAAATTTAAGCACCAGAAAAAATGGGAGTCTGGGTCTACAAATACAAAACAACCAAAGTATGATAAAGACGAACCTAATAGACAACCTCCCAAAAACTAGTCCAAGCCATCAAAAAATAAGGGTCATGGAAAGGCGAAGAAGGACACCGAAAAATGGTTCGATTTCCACAAAATCCCCTGACACAACACCGATGAATGTCACTCAAAACAATCGTTGGTGGTCAATATCANCGAACCTTGATTCAAAATCTGATTCAGAAAATACCGATAGAAGATAGATCATCGACACAAACCCCACTGCTGTTGTCGGAACCGCATGAATTCAACCAGAAGAACTAACAGATCCTGAAGAGAGGGAGCTCCTTTTTCATTCATATATGTGGGTGAATTGGACCCTACTGCATTTTATTATTGATAGCGGAAGCAAGAAGAAACTCATCTCAACATAGGTCATCAAACAGTTGGAATTGTCGACAACACCACACCCGCAACCATATAACATCGGGTGGCTTCGCCAGGGACGAGATCTTTGTGTATCCAGTAGATTTGATTGTCATACGACATCCATACCTTCAAGGATGAGGTATTATGTGATGTTTTCCCACTGGATGTATATGATTTTGTCTTGGGCTAGCCATATATGTGTAAGCCCCATGCTATTTATGAGTCTCGACCTCGTAGTGTCATTGTTACTCTGGGGGGTCATCTCTATAGGATACAACAGTTAGTTCCAAATACTTTCCCACCAAAATAATGTCAAAAGGTAGTATCTTATAATACAAAATTAGCTTCTACACAATCTATTCAAAACGTGAACAAAGGACATTGCAACCACTAAAGCCTTGATCCAAGAACCTTCTATCTAAAAGAAGGAGGTTGACAAGACTGCAATAAAGAATAAATATTTCTTTTGCACACAACCATCTCATGTAGCCTGACTGGTTGAATGGACTCAACCCTGCCAGCCATAGGTTTGTGACAACTTTCAACAAGCTAAGCAACACAACTTCTGCAGCAAGGAAAGCAACTCACCAAGATTCAGATTCAAAAAATGATTCCTAAGGAGGGAGGATTGATCCAGGAGGATATCGGTGGCCACCCACCTATTCCATTATCTCAAAAAATAGTTTTCCACCTTGGTAGTTGTTCAGGTTCCAAACTTCCAGGGTTGTTTTGAGGCCCTAAATGACATTTTTTGCAGATTTGGATCCCAAGGTACTTATTAGAGTACTTTCCTGGGCGAATTGGGAATCATTCTTATCGGTTATACCTTTCCAATGGTGTATCGAGTGCCCCAAATAGATATCGTATGCAAACATGATGCCCCCGGGAAGTTGGTGTATCAACTACCCCCATCGAGGCCCGTAAACCTTTTGGCTTTTCATTTTCTGGGGTTAGGGTCTTAGATTTTCCTTATGTTAAAAATTCCTTGATAGCCTCATTGTAACAATCATATTCTTGCGAATGTGAGTAGCTATCACATCTCTTCTAAGAGATAAGTTTCCACCATTCTAGCGAGTCTCTCACTTTGTATTTTTATAGTTTTGTACATTTCACACATTAATAAAAATTGTGTATTATTGTATCTATGTGTTTATATATATGATATATTTCTATTATATTGTTGTATATATGATACATCTCTATACATTTATTTATTATATCTCCACTCTCATTTCGTGCCGAAAATAATCCGGATCAAGTGTCCACTTGAATAGATAGAATCTCACTTCACCACCACAGTTCTAGATTCACCATGACAATATCCACCACAACATCTTGCTTTCAGAGGAAATTGGATCTTGCTCCATGATGTACAAAATAGGTATTATGGTGAGTTTCAATTCAATATTTGAGGCATTTAGATTTGTTTCATTTAAAACTCCTTGGAAATTATGTTATTTTCCTTGTTTCACCTTGGTGGTTGACATTGTACCCTAGTAATTGGTCACCCTTAGGGATCGGTTTGTTACTGGGAGGTCCCCTTGATGATTCATCGTGTTATTCCCAACCATACTTGTCACTTTCCACACTCTATCCCTCCATCTCCTTATCTTTTGGGTTTTCAAGTGTACTGACCCAAGAAGGTATTGTCCCTCATTTCATGGAAAGAAGGGGATGAAGGATGAGAGGAGATATGTATGGAAAAAGATAAAAGCCTAATTATCAAAATTTTAGAGGCTTGCCCAAAAATGTATTGAGATAAATGAAATGCTTCTCCTAAAAAATCAAAGACCTGCAAAAGAAAATTCATAACATAAATGTCCCACTTGATTGATGGATTTACATAAAGTTCATTACAAACTAGACTATACCCCCATGAAACTACATGTATTTATTCCTTCAAGTCAAACTTTGGTACTTCCCCCCAATCTAATCGATTCACCCTAGGGAGTACCCAGTTTTTTTACCTTAATTAATTGATGGCAATGAATGGGCTTGGAAAAAGGATGTATTTAAAATGAAGGTGCAACACACCCTCTACAAAGACACCCATAAATGAGACACTACGATCCCTTGTATGTCATGAACCCCATTCCCATGAGTCTTTGCCCCATCCATATCATCGTTTCCACATGTATTAGAAATGGGTTCCACTCGGGAAACACTCCTTGACCTAGGGGATGATTCACTTTATAGGTCACCTTGTTGACCGTCCCATACCCAAACTTGGAAATTTGTGTAGGGTCTTTGAGCACATTTTTATTTTGATGAGGTGGTTTTTATGAACATGCTTAGGTGGCTCTTTTATTGAATTCATTTACTCATCATGATGCATTTTACTTGAGATCCTCGAAGGGAGTATTCATTGTCTTTGTAGGACATTGTTTGGTGGAAAGATTTGGAAGAACAGGCCTAGCTTGGGCTTCCTTGGGGCTTGAATCCCACCAGTTGGATAGCATATCCCACACTATAGATGATGAGGAAAACCTTTGGAGGCTTGGGATATTCCTTGGAGGACCTCACCCATGCCCCTACTAGCCCAACATTTTTCCTTTGGAGGCCAAATGTCACACTTTGAGGGATTGTCGTCATGTTTTTTCTAGGGTTTATGTTGTGCAAAATAAAATTTTGAATTGTAAAGGAGAAAATTAAGGGTTGTTGTCCCCTTACTTTTTTTTTTACCCTAGGTTTTGTGGACAAACTTGTTTTAGAGGTTTTTGTAAAAATAGAGATCATTTCTATCTCATTTGATCATAGCTCTCTCACTTGAGAGAAGACACATTTGGCTGAAATTTGCACCTTACTTAGGAAATTTTACATATCTCTCTTGTCACTATCTCTTGTAATGGTTTTGATTTGATTATTGGATGGATGGATGATGTTTTATCTCTAGTGGAGGTCTATTTCTTTCTTTATGGTGGATTTTCTTGTTTAAAAAGAGGTTTATCTTCTTAATGCTTGGACTAGGTAAGGAATATTTGTTGTTATTGCTTATTTTCTTTGTTTAAAGGTTAATTTTCTTAAACATTTGGGGATTATAAGGGCATGAAACCCCACTAATCCCATCATAATTTTCTTGGAATAATTTGTTGCACAAAGGAATACTAGGAGGAGTTAAACGGTTTACACCCTCCTAGGGTTTTTCCTTAGCTAGTTTTTCTTAACTTGGGGAGTAAAAGGGATTACACCCCCAAGGAGGTAGCACAAATAGCTCTTTCATTTTGAAAGAATCCATAAACCAATAGTTAAAGGCACTGATATCTTGAATTGGAGAAAAAAATTATTGCATTGGGATACGTAAAAACATGAGATATTGTAATTGTCTAAGTAGGAAACGGTTCCTTATGCTTTAAGCTTAATTGAGCCACTAGGAAATTTTTATTGGTCAAGGATATCTTATAGTTTTTAATGTTTATCTACTTGATATTGGCTATTTTTGTCACTATTTATCAAGTATTGTTGTTACTATTGTTGTTACTATTTAATAATAGTTGGCAAGTTGTTACCGTTTATCTACTTGATATTGGCTATTGTTGAGTGAGTTATTGGATAATTTCTTGGGGTAAAATTTGTTGTTGTAGAAAATATTTTCTACAGCCATTTGGCTGCTCTGAAAAATCTATAAAAATGTATTTTTGATTCAATGATTCTCTATCAAAATGTATGCTAAATTATTGGAAAGTTATATATTGGTTTAGTGCTTCATTATCCAATAATTACTTGATAGTTTTGATGGTTATTTCTGTAGTAAATAATTGATTCCATTGCTGATATATATATATATATATATATATATATATATATATATATATATATATATATTTGTTTAATGTTTTAATTTAGGACATCAAGCTTCACTTTCTTGTTGCTTTGACATTTAGTCTTGTATCTGGGTTATTTGTCTTGTCTCAAGCAGGTGTAACACTCTGCTGGCGCTACCCAAGTCTTTGGAAACCATCCTCCATACTCGAGACTCGTTATGAAGTCACTATTTACTTAGAAACTTGACCTATAGGGGAATTACTTCCATATTCTCACTTTCCATCTCTTTTTCCCCTAGGTTCACTCGAGACTCCCCCATTGTGTTGGATTATTCTTTCAATTAAGCGAGGAGAGGGTTTATCTAAGGTGACAGTGGGTAGACCCTCCCACCATTATCTCCATCTAATGGATTGGGTTG
>JASDQU010370877.1:113255-124547 GCA_032191745.1 Picea mariana
TTCTAGCGAGTCTCTCACTTTGTATTTTTATAGTTTTGTACATTTCACACATTAATAAAAATTGTGTATTATTGTATCTATGTGTTTATATATATGATATATTTCTATTATATTGTTGTATATATGATACATCTCTATACATTTATTTATTATATCTCCACTCTCATTTCGTGCCAAAAATAATCCGGATCAAGTGTCCACTTGAATAGATAGAATCTCACTTCACCACCATAGTTCTATATTCACCATGAGGATATCCACCACAACATCTTGCTTTCAGAGGAAATTGGATCTTGCTCCATGATGTACAAAATAGGTATTATGGTGAGTTTCAATTCAATATTTGAGGCATTTAGATTTGTTTCATTTAAAACTCCTTGGAAATTATGTTATTTTCCTTGTTTCACCTTGGTGGTTGACATTGTACCGTAGTAATTGGTCACCCTTAGGGATCGTTTTGTTATTGGGAGGTCCCCTTGATGATTCATCGTGTTATTCCCAACCATACTTGTCACTTTCCACACTCTATCCCTCCATCTCCTTATCTTTTGGGTTTTCAAGTGTACTGACCCAAGAAGGTATTGTCCCTCATTTCATGGGAAGAAGGGGATGAAGGATGAGAGGAGATATGTATGGAAAAAGATAAAAGCCTAATTATCAAAATTTTAGAGGCTCGCCTAAAAAGTTCTTGAGATAAATGAAATGCTTCTCCTAAAAAATCAAAGACCTGCAAAAGAAAATTCATAACATAAATGTCCCACTTGATTGAGGGATTTACACAAAGTTCATTACAAACTAGACTATACCCCCATGGAACTACATGTATTTATTCCTTCAAGTGAAACTTTGGTACTTCCCCCCAGTCTAATCAATTCACCCTAGGGAGTCCAGTTTTTTTACCTTAATTAATTGATGGCAATGAATGGGCTTGGAAAAAGGATGTATTGAAAATGAAGGTGCAACACACCCTCTACAAAGACACCCATAAATGAGACATTACGATCCCTTGTATGTCATGAACCCCATTCCCATGAGTCTTTGCCCCATCCATATCATCGTTTCCACATGTATTAGAAATGGGTTTCACTCGGGAAACACTCCTTGACCTAGGGGATGATTCACTTTATAGGTCACCTTGTTGACCGTCCCATACCCAAACTTGGAAATTTGTGTAGGGTCTTTGAGCACATTTTTATTTTGATTATGTGGTTTTTATGAACATGCTTAGGTGGATCTTTTATTGAATTCATTTACTCATCATGATGCATTTTACTTGAGATCCTCGAAGGGAGTATTCATTGTCTTTGTAGGACATTGTTTGGTGGAAAGATTTGGAAGAACATGCCTAGCTTGGGATTCCTTGGGGCTTGAATCCCACCATTTGGATATCATGTCCCACACTCTAGATGATGAGGAAAACCTTTGGAGGCTTTGGATATTCCTTGGAGGACCTCACCCATGCCCCTACTAGCCCAACATTTTTCCTTTGGAGGCCAAATGTCACACTTTGAGGGATTGTCGTCATGTTTTTTCTAGGGTTTATGTTGTGCAAAATAAAATTTTGAATTGTAAAGGTGAAAATTAAGGGTTGTTGTCCCCTTAATTTTTTTTTTACCCTAGGTTTTGTGGACAAACTTGTTTTAAAGGTTTTTGTAAAAATAGAGATCATTTCTATCTCATTTGATCATAGCTCTCTCACTTGAGAGAAGACACTCTTGGCTGAAATTTGCACCTTACTTAGGAAATTTTACATATCTCTCTTATCACTATCTCTTGTAATGGTTTTGATTTGATTATTGGATGGATGGATGATGTGTTATCTCTAGTGGAGGTCTATTTCTTTCTTTATGGTGGATTTTCTTGTATAAAAAGAGGTTTATCTTCTTAATGCTTGGACTAGGTAAGGAATATTTGTTGCTATGGCTTATTTTCTTTGTTTAAAGGTTAATTTTCATAAAAAAATTGGGATTATATGGGCATGAAACCCCACTAATCCCATCATAATTTTCTTGGAATAATTTGTTGCACAAAGGAATACTAGGAAGAGTTAAACGGTTTACACCCTCCTAGGGTTTTTCCTTAGCTAGTTTTTCTTAACTTGGAGAGTAAAAGGGATTACACCCCCAAGGAGGTAGCACAAATAGCTCCTTCATTTTGAAAGACTCCATAAACCAATAGTTAAAGGCACTGATATCTTGAATTGGAGAAAAAAATTATTGCATTGGGATACGTAAAAACATGAGATATTTTAATTTTCTAAGTAGGAAACGGTTCCTTATGCTTTAAGCTTAATTGAGACACTAGGAAATTTTTATTGGTCAAGGATATCTTATAGTTTTTACTGTTTATCTACTTGATATTGGCTATTGTTGTTACTATTTATCAAGTATTGTTGTTACTATTGTTGTTACTATTTACTAATAGTTGGCAAGTTGTTATTGTTTATCTACTTGATATTGGCTATTGTTGAGTGAGTTATTGGATAATTTCTTGGGGTAAAATTTGTTGTTGTAGAAAATATTTTCTACAGCCACTTGGCTGCTCTGAAAAATCTATAAAAATATATTTTTGAATCAATGATTCTCTATCAAAATGTATGCTAAATTATTGGAAAGTTATATATTGGTTTAGTGCTTCATTATCCAATAATTACTTGATAGTTTTGATGGTTATTTCTGTAGTAAATAATTGATTCCATTGCTGATATATATATATATATATATATATATATATTTGTTTAGTGTTTTAATTTAGGACATCAAGCTTCACTTTCTTGTTGCTTTGACATTTAGTCTTGTATCTGGGTTATTTTTCTTGTCTCAAGCAGGTGTAACACTCTGGTGCCGCTACCCAAGTCTTTGGAAACCATCCTCCATACTCGAGACTCGTTATGAAGACACTCTTTACTTAGAAACTTGACCTATAGGGGAATTACTTCCATATTCTCACTTTCCATCTCTTTTTTCCCTAGGGTCACTCGAGACTCCCCCATTGTGTTGGATTATTCCTTCACTTAAGTGAGGGGAGGGTTTATCTAAGGTGACAGTGGGTAGACCCTCCCACCATTATCTCCATCTAATGGATTGTGTTGGTATTTTCCCAACATACAATTTGCATGATAACATTTTGGCTTCATTGACAGGGAGGATTTTGAATCCTCTTTTGATCCCTAACGAAACTTTGTAAATCTATCCCAAAGCCTTTCCCTAGCTTATAAAACAACTCCACTTAAAGGGCCTTCCCCTTACACCCTTGATGAGCTCCCCTTAAATCTCATATGTTGACTCCACCTTCCTAGAACCCACCTTTCCTTGTTTCCCACTTTCCATCCTCTTATGAACATTGATCTCATCTGAAGACTCCATTAAGGTTTGTTTTCAATCAATGGAATTATGGAACCATGGGATGAACCCTTGTCCATGGAAATGGAAAAGGAAAAGGATGTTAATGTAAATGTAAATGGAAATGGAAATGGAAATGGAAATGGAAATGGAAAATGGAAATGGAAAAGGATGCTAATGAAGTTGTTGAGGAACTGATGAATCGTGTAAAAGAGTTGTTTCAAAAATCTGTCGAAGAACTAGCCCTTAAGGATGAATAAATTATTGAAGGACAGATATATGAAGAAAGTTACCAAGAAGATCCCGATGAAGTTTCTCATGTTGAAGATCCAGAAAAGACATTTGATGAAGACAAAGTGCTTATATCTACCCTTCATTTTGATGAAGACATCTAGACCTATGTTCCTCCTACACATCAAGAAGAGAACATGATAAGTTGTGACCCTTTTTGAAGATATTGATGATACTTTATTTTGTGACTTTGGAAGTGAAGAAGTATTGGAGGATCCCTTGGATGTGGAAAACCCTCTTGGAGAAGGGAAAATAAATATCTTTGTATTAATGATCAAACCTCTTTTGATGAAGAGGCGATGGAGGAGCATGTCCATAAATAGAGAGAACAATTTTGATGAGGTGAAACATGTTGAAAAGCCTCATGATACATCATTCTATTTTCTCCCACTTGATGAAGTTGAGGTTTTCTAGCCTTACTCTCCTCCTGTACATGAAGTTGAAGAAGCAAATGGTATAAATGATGAATAATTTGAAAATCAAGTTGAAGCCGCCCCAACCTCTATTCTTCCTGCACATGAAGACAAATAGATGGTAATTTCCAATCATATTGATTTTCTTATGAAAGAAACCTTGGATATCATTGATGAGAACATAGACACTTTCATAAAGACTGGGTGATGCAGATAGGATTTTTGTTATCTCATTCTTTATAGAGACCTCATTTATGACATTGAGGGTATCTCTCGAGCAAAGGGGGTTAAGGTATCATATTCATAGGAATGGTATCCATGCATGCATGATTAATGTGTTTGGAATCCTAATGATGATATGATTACATATTTTTTATGTCCATTCAAGGATGACCCGTTGTGGAATTTTCAAGGTAATTTTCGGTCATGCCTTTGGAGTTATGATGCAAATCCTTTTGGGGATGCACACTTGTTCTATGAGTATTTTTAGCCACTTTTGTCCTCGATTTTAGATGAACACCATGATGTGGTCATCCAAAAGAAGTCAAAATCTCACCCTACAAAGATAAATTATTTTTATCTTGAATCTTTTTACAATGATTCGTTGATGAAGAGGCAACATATCTCTTTCTCCAGAACTAATGCGACAAGGTAAGTATTCTTTATGTTTAAATTACTAAGAATGTTTCAAAACCCAACATTCTACACACAATTTTTCTCATTCTCAAAGCAGTCAAAGGAGCGAAAAGAGTGTCTCAAGAGTTACACTCAATTCTCAGAATTTCAAAACCAAGTTAAGCTAGTGCAAAGAAGAGTTATGTATTTATTTTATCATTTCGGTGGTCGCAGTTTATTTATATATCAGTATCCTCTCTGCGAGATAGTGTCTAACTCTAATCTCTCTACAGGAAAATTCCTCCAAGGAATCCAATGAACAGATGCTTTCCAAGGGAACCAAAGTTGAAGGAAGTAGAGTTCAGTGAAGGATCTTCTCTCGGTGCTACAAGTCAGTTGGAGTTTGCTGCTAAAGTGGAGTCGGTAATCATAATTTCTACTAAGAAGAAATTTTCCCAACCCCCTACATTTGGTGATGTAGAGGTGAGAACTTAGTCAAAGATAATGCTCCCACAACAGGGATATTTTTTCAACATGATTAATCGAGAATATTACCCGTAATTTATTCCCTCTCGATGACTAGTTTTTTCCAAACATCAAGCTGTCATGCCTACATATGGTAGCCTGTCGAACCCTGGTCTTTCCCTATGCTGAGACCTTGGGGTGGATAATCGATCATATAGACTTAACGAAGTTCTTGTTCAATGATGAGAATGGCAGATGCATCGATGTTTTTCTCCCGACGGGAATCTAGAAATACTAAAAGATCAAGGACCTGGAGGAGCGGTTAAACACAAATTTCATGGTGAAGTTATATGAGTTCCATGACACCAGTAGATTTATGGCCTCCTCGTGGAAGTAAGACAAAAAATTCACAAACTGGAGAAACAGCCAGTATGGGACAACAAATATAAGGGAGCCATACATGTATTTAATGGCTCTAATATGTTGATTGTATGGGGAGAGGGATTGCGCTAAGTTTTTAGAGGAATGGATTCCCTTGGAATACATTGTGGCCATCTATGAGAGTAGCTTCAACTGGAGAGAAATAATTTCTAAACAATTGAGAACCAACATATTGCAGGCCCAAACACCAAAGGATGGAAAAGCGTCGACTTTTCACATGGCATCGCACCTGCTGGACGTAATCTATGCAAGCAACGTCTTCACAGTAATGAATCTAAGTTGGCATGCCTCTAAGCTACCTGTACATGTCTACTTAGGAATTATGTGGGAAAACAGGTAAAAAAAATCCTATGCTATCATCTGTGATGAATTTATGGCTTGGGTTTATTTTATTATTTTCAAGAGAGAATACCCAAGACTTTCGACAATGGCCAAGAAAATTATCTCAAGCGTAGGCCACTGGTACCTAGAAGAAACCAATAATTATATCAGGGTGTTTGGGACTACCAACACATTGCATATACTCCCCACTTACGTCCCAGACTGGCTCATCATGGGAGAAATCTGTTACCAAACCATCCTGCAGGGCTATAATGCCACTTTGGTTAAATACAAGAAGTGAGTGTACATACCCTATAGTTTCCATGTAGGGTTTTAGATAGTGAAGGATATCGTTCAATATAAACAAGAGGGTTTGAACCATTTGAAATACAGATTCCCAATAGGCCAATTTCACAAGCATGACCCTATAGGCTTAGTACTTCAACACACATAGCAAGTCTCTTCATGTTGGTCATACACACATGATAAATTTGAAGAAGAGATATTTACAGAATGTACTGAGGAGTGGGAGGAGGTACTACAGAGAAAAGATAACCTAAATATGAATAGGTTTAAAGCTATGAGTATGGATGAGAAAATCAAAACAATATAATAGATGGCTCAAGAAGCCCTTAGGGTTAGGGAAGAAAAAAAAGAAGTAGAAGACACATAGGCATAAAGGAGGGGGATGCTATTGTTAGAAGAATCCCAAAGAGTCATATAGAGGTTAGAAAATGATCCCCAACTATTGGAATCTATAAGGATAACCTTGACCGACCTAATCAACATCGAAGAGGAGCTAAATGGATCAGAATCAACTCCATTGGAGAAAACCACCAATACAGAAAACCTGAGATTTATGTCACCACAAGCCATATCACCGATGAATATTCCATCCCAACAGGAGATTAGAAGAACACCAATTGAAACTGGTGTTCCTAACATCCTATTTGATCTGATTACCATCTATGATGATGAAAAAAGTTTGAAGGTCTTTTTTATAATTCCAGTACCCATCACAGAAGAGAAAGAAATAGAGGAAACATTTGCGCCAACCTATGATGCTTCGATTCTAAACCCTTAGAAGGGATACCATGAGGTCGAGAGTATCCTAGAAACTGAATTTCTCGACCTATTGAGGACCCTGAAAGACAACTCCAAGGATGAGCTAGGCTCTGATGAACAAGAATAGGAATTGTAGTAGCTAGAGATCGACACCTCAACAATCGATGACCAACTTAGTGTTGATCCTGTGACTGTCTCTCCATTTAAGGTTGATACTCTACCAACCAGCAAACACCAGCCAAAATTCAATCCATTAGAACATACAAAACTTTCCCTTTTCAAAGAAGTATAAGAGTCGGTCCTAGAATAAATATATATGGAAGGAAGCTTGGGAAACACTCTAACCTAGGGAGACCAATAGATCCCTAAGCCCGTGGATGAGGTCACCGATATACATGAGATTTATTATGACAGAAAGAGGAAATACATAATTAGGAGGACAACCAATAAAAGAAGGCTCACATTGGATAAAATTTTTCTCATCACCACAGAAGAAAAGTTTCTCATCATAGAAAATGCGAAGACAATTGAACTAATCAACACAGGAATGGCTATAATTGATGCCATGCTAGATCATGAAAAATAGGACAAAAAGGAACCAGTTGTTGCAAAGAAGGAGTTGGACCATCTGCGCAATTTATCGAAATATTACCAAGACTCAACACAAGCAACAATTTTCCTGAAGAGTGAATTCCAAGAAGCATATGCACAATTGACAAGTGAAAGACATCTCTTCACTGCATGCATAGCCGATTTTCAAGAATACACTCTCATGGCACTGGAAACCTGTAAATACATGGAGAGATGGTATGAAAAGGCATACTAGGCTATAGAACAAATCGATTATATCAATGCAGTATAGTAGGGCTGAGATACGGAGGAGCATGGCATCTGAGTGTTGATGGATAGAAATATCTCTTGAATCAGGAAGGAAGACGAATAGTCGGTAAGTATAGCCCATGAACCTTAGCAAAATATATAGGAAAGGTGGGTCAAGTGCGAGAAATCCTGGGAGAAGATCAATCGGGAGATGAAATACATTGGCCTTCCAAAGTTTGTATCACTTGAAGACTTGTTGATTTTCATGACATAGTCAAACGACATGCAGAACATGTCTTAGCATGGGAAGTGGAGATTTCACATGTGGTGAGCATGACACTAGGTCAGGTAAAGAAGTTTATGGAACACTCGATCAAGGATCGTGTAGTACTTTTGCGTTTAAGTGCCAAGATGATCAAATATAGAGAATGAAAAATAGAGATAAAGGAAACCCTCACAACCCCGATGGACCAACAGAAATTCCCGTAGGCTATCACATGCAAGGATCTCTTCTTCAACCAGTCAAAGAACAAGAAGAATCATCCACTCTAGTAGAACCACTAGACAATCTCCAGAGAACAAAGAGATTAAGCGCCACGTGTCCTTCGTTTTTTTTACTTAACATAAAATTTTAGTATCTATTTTAAGTTAGTAATTCTTTATAAATAGGAGGATCGACCTTTTGGGAGGGTCTATGGTTTTCTGGGAGGACCTTCTTTTTTGAGAATTGTAAAGAATTATTTATGAGAAAATTTAGTTAAGAAGTTTTATTTAGAACCAGAGACAAAAAAAAAATTCATCAAAGGTGTTATGTGATTGGATTTAGAAGGGACTACTTCCATCTTTGAATTCATTAGTTGATGTTGTAGCGAGTAAGAGTTTCCGAATCTATTGGTAAGCTATATATTTTCAATGATTTAACAGATCTTTTGTTCTAAATGATGAAAAGAGAATCGTTGTGTTAATATGTGATTGATGGTAGAGATAAGGAAACTATTTATATTGACTTATCTTATTGCATGTGTAGTTTCTTTCCATTATTGTGTCTCAGTTAGTGTTGAAATACCAGCAAGTTAATGTATTTTTACTAGACTTGTAATAGGTGTGAATATCGTTGTATGCACACTAGAACATGAGGGTTATCCTAGGCTCATCATTATTTAGTAGTTAATAATACCCTCTATCATTTGATTTATACCATCACACCTTAATTTATTAGACTCATCTAATAATATAAAAGACAAAAGATAAACGTTTAATCTAATGGAGGAACTTTCACAGAAAGATATCCTATCAATCACTAAGAAAAGCCAATCGGTAAATTGGCTAGATCAAAAGATATGGAGAACCATTCCACCCATAAAATGTTGTAGAGTGTAATTGGGCCTCTAAAGAAGGTTTGGTTCCTACTGTAGAGTCAAAGGATATCGGAACCCTCAATAGGTACTACAGGTGATCAACCAACACTCTATTCCTAATATGAGTAATAACCCATTATTAACAACTTCCCTTTCGAAACAGATACATGAAGAAAACAAACAACAAAAATATGTTTCCCAAACTTTATTTCATATTTCCTAGACAACCAGATGATCAGAGCGATAATTACATCATTTGAGAAAAATAATAAGTTCTGCAATTATCGAGCATTGGAAATCCATAGTATAAAATAAAATAGTCATGAAAATACAAGACATAGAAAACACTTATATGAAACTTAGAAATAGCCGGAAACAACTAAAGGGTGTGCCACTTTCCACCCAACCATAGGCACAACTTCTCTTGGTGTATTCCAAAATTGGCCACCCCATAGCCAGAGTATGATGTCATGAGAGACATATGTTATTTTTATCAACAAACCATAAGGGACGAAGTTTAATCTCCTTCTCCCAAAGGAACCTGGAAGTCCCATCTTCTATCCACCAAGCAAGGGGGCCTGCTATGATTTATTCACTCAAAAACTCAATTTCTCTACATCCTCATTTATCAGCTTGATTAGAAAATGCTTCCCAATAGTTCATGTACATACAAGAATTTATTTTCTCATTTCTCTTTAGAACCAGAGATTTGCACACACTCTTTGTTGCAATAGGGGCAGAACTAGGGTTCAACGCTACAACAACGCACCAAAAAACCCTAACTACCAGCCCTTTCAACAACACCTACGAAGCAGATGAAGTCTCACCTGGGGTAGAGGCAGGGGTGGTTACAAGACTCAGGTGTCTGCAACCTTAGCTGGAACACAGATCTATGATTATGATAGTTAATAGAGCACTTAACACCATGGGTTCCTCAATATGCAACTAATATCTACTTCGCTTATAAAACAAATCTTTGCAACATTGACACTGATCTAATATATTTAAGCACTTAGCATAGGTAAATATATCAGATCTAGTAGATCAATCACTAATCATATTCATACAAATCAGATCTAACATTCTCACATATCATTAGCACTAAGCATAAGTAGATTTATCTAATCATCTCAAATCACTTAGAAAATAACATATAAACACATCAGAACATCACACAGAGCAGAGTAACACAGTATTTATGTGGTTCACCCCCACCCTGGGGATATGTCCACCAATTCTTCTTCTTTATTAGCTTCTTCAATAGGTTACATGCACAGAGCCTTAGAACCTTCCTCCGCATAGGATAAAAGATCTGTGCAGCTTGCTAGATCCTTCTTCCTTGCATTACAGCACAAAGCCTTCCACCGTCTATTACAACCACTTGCACTTAGCTCTGCAAGTCTCTTACAATCATGCACAAAGCACTTACAGACCCTAATTTCACTTAACATACATTTACATTTGACTAGCGGCCTAACATCACATAGATGCCCTTCCTTACATTGCCTAGACATCTATTTATATATTACAAAATAGGCCTAAACATGGGCAAACCCATGGGCCGACATCCCAATCCCATTACATAATCCCAGAAACCCAAAAAGGACCCAAAAAGGGGACGAGATCCTGTGATCTCTGCTTCATCTTGCGATCCTCCTTCGACAGGGTTTTGAAGTCCAAAATAGGTCAACATGACCAAGAATCTCCCAAAACTTGGTCAACGGCCAACAAGCCCCCAACACTCACCTATGACTCATCCTGAGTCACTCTGTTCTGAATAGTTCTACCTCAAACACCTCAATCTTGGCTCGAGCTGCTTCGACCTACTATTGTGTTATGGCCTCTTGCACGATGAACTCCTGGATCACTTTATCATTCATGAGCCCTTCTAGGTGTTTTTCTGCTATGGTGACAACCTGTTCTAGATCTGTTTCTTGGCTCTCGACCTCTATGAACAATTGGCATGCCTTATATTGCACTGGGTGGAGCCATTGAGTGACTTCCATAACTTTGATTTGAATCATATGGATCTACTACTGGGAAGTGGATTGCTCTTGAGACCGCTTCATTCTTTCTATGACTGACAAGGCCTTCAACTGTGCCTATAGTGTGTCTGCGTGCTGCTTCGCTTCCTTAAGCTGTGACTCTAGTGCCTGCAATTTT
>JASDQU010370878.1:0-16260 GCA_032191745.1 Picea mariana
TTTGCATAGGTAGCATAAACCCAGTCCCACCCACCCCTTCTTTTACAAGATGTCCCATGTTAGAATTCTATTATCAGTGGCCAGCCAGAAAAACAAGAGAATTTTTAATTGTATTCGCCAATTCGAAAGTTTATTCATCCACCCTCTCCTGATCGGTAAAGCCTGTGTAGAAAAAATTGCATTGTAACAATTCCTGTTAGAAAGTATTCCGGACGAGTCACCTCCATTCCATAATAGTTGATCCTATGCACCTTCCTCAAGGGTAATCTCTACTTGACTTAGCTCCACCATAAAATTGTTCCAAGCGATGGCATGATCGCCCAACAATTCCAATTCCTCGCTACTCCTCCATACCTCTGCAAAGGTAATAGGATCCCTCGTTGATGATGCTTGTGCCAGTGAAGATACGTGCTTTTCCTTTAGTAGAGTTATGAGCCCATCGGTGAGGAAAGATCTATCTCCAATGCCCAGTATCCTGTCGCAACCAATAGAAATTAGATGGTCTTCTCTAGGCACCAGCTAAGCCAATGGTTGATGACTGGGAGCGCGCGATTGAAGCTTGTCCAAATTCTTGATGTTGAAGTGCAATGATGTGAAGACTGTCTAATCCAGTTTATGAGAGTGGCATTGAGTAAATATTTTTCTCTAATAACCTTCTGCCAAATACTAGGTTGTGTTAATACCCTCCAAAGAGTAATAGCATTTAGAGCCAGATTGAAAAGAGTGAGATTATGGAAACCCCATTTCCTGATCTTTTTTTGGTCTAGAGAGAACCTCCCATCTACAGAGATGGTACTTTTGGGCATCTGAATGACCAGATCACAGAAATTGAAACATCAATTTCCTAATTCTATTTAAAACAATTCGGCGCAGAGCTTAGATAGACATCCAGTATATTTTTTTTCCTTCCAAAACTATTTTTACCAAGATGTATCTCCCCCCCAACGAAAACCACCTGTTGCACCATAAATTGATTTTATTTGAGACTCTAGTAACCAACCAATCCCAGTTTGCTACGTGATGAACTCCTATCTTCAATAAGTAACCCAGATAACAGAATCCTAGAGAGAGATCGCTAAATGTGTAGGGCATGAAAGTTTTGAAAGGGGTCGGCTCTAAATCTGATAGTCCTTCGAAATGGACTATAGATTTAGTTTGGTTCACCGAAAGCCCCGAGGCTTTGCAAAAGCAATTGATAAGACTAACGATCACTTGCCATTCTGACAGGCTAGCCTTTGACAAAATGAGGACATCATCCACAAACAGGAGATGAAGGATTCTTGTCATTATGGAAACCTTAATCCTAGAAATAAGTCCTTCCCTAAAACTATGCTTCAATAATAAGTTGAGACCTTCCATCACCAGGATGAATAGGAGGGGAGATAATGGATAGCCTTGTCTGACTCCCCTTCCACTTTTAAAGAATTTTGTGGCCTCCCCATTGATTAGAACAAGAAAGGAAGAGGAAGTGACACATGGCATTATCCAATTAGTCACATGAAGCCCCAATCCAACTTTGAGAAGGATCAATCTAAGAAAGTTCCAGTCAATACAATCGTACACTTTCCTCAAATCCAAATTTAAAACAAGGGCTTTAAATTTTATTTTTTTTATACTATGAAGACTCTCATGGGTTGTGCCAATTGCATCTTGAATACACCTTCCTTTAAGAAAACCCATCTGTTCAATGGAGATTTCTTTTGAGAGAAAAGGTTTAATCCAGTTGGCGATAATTTTTTATATAACCTTATAACATAAGTTGCATAGAGAAATGGGGTGGTAATCGTCAAAGGTTGATGGTTTATTCACTTTTGGAATCAGGGTCAGAAAGGTGGAGTTTAAGCCTCCCACAATAGATCCTAGTCTTATTGATTCTTCAACCATCGCTAGAAGATCCTCCCAATCCAGATCAAAAAAGAATATGAAGAACTCGGTTGTCCACCCATCCAGACCCGGGCTCTTTTCATTTTTAAAATGAAAGAGCACAGACTTCAACTCTTCCATAGTAACTGGATTAAATAAAATTCTTGAGTTTTCCTCATCGATCATTTGTGGATAGTAGTCGATCAACTTACATTGCTCAGCAGTATTTGAGCAATTTGGCGCTTTATAAAAATTCTTAAAATAAAGTACAACTTCTTTCTTTAATGATGCATGATCATTGGCAGATGCGCCATTGTCTCCTTTGATATCCCAAATATATTTTTTGACTCTGTTGTGGGAGGAGAAATTATGAAAGTATTTAGTATTGTTATCTCAACTGGCCAACCAGAGAGCCCTGCTATGCAATCTCCATTGATCTTCCTATTGACGAAGAAATTCATTCCTTTCCAATTCTAGTTGTCAAAGCGTTGACTTGGTGCCTTGATTAGTTGGGTCTCCAGTCATAATTTTAATGAGCTCTTTAATATCTACTTCCATTGCAAACATCCTTTCTTTGCTCCTTTTCACCTTCTCTTTATACCAGTTTTTTGTAAGTTTTTTCAAAACTTGTAATTTCCAAACGATCCTCCTTTGTGTGCTTCCTTCAGAAAGAAACCCTGGGTCTTTCCAAACCATTGAGACAATATCCACAAAACCATTTTCATCGAGCCATTGGGCACTGAATTCAAATCGATAGTTCTTGTATTCCAATGGTAATTCCAACTATAAACATATAAGCGCATGATCAGAGAAAAATGGGAACTCAACCCATGACCTGTAGATGTCAAATTCAGTCATTAGCTCTACTGAAACCATTACCCTATCAAGCCACCTTGCAATCGCGTTCTGGCCCATACGACCATTTCTCTAGGTAGGCACCAGCTTTGATGGCTTGATGTCTATTAGGTTTTTGGATGAGAAGAAGTCTCTATAATAATCATCAATAATTCCAGCACATGCCCCTCCCCAGGACTGTTTTGAATTAAGAATTAGATTAAAATCCCCAACTATGATCAAATTTTTAACTGATAAAATGTCGTTGTCTTCCACTGTATTCCAGAAATTTTTTCGGGCCGAGCAAGGTCCATAGATATTAAGAAAATCAATCTCCCGATTATTTAATATACTCCTTCCTGTTAAAAGAATTCCACCCACAGTGAGAAAAGGTATCAGTTCAAATAAACTTGGATCCCAAGTGACTAGAAGACCCCCAAAAGTACCCACCGAATTTACGAAGAAAATAGCCCAGGATGGGAGGAAAATATAAAAAAAATCCCTAGCTTTCTAAGAAGAAACCATAGTTTCTTGAATAAATACAATCTCAGGTCTCGTTTGGTTCATCAAACGTCGGAAGGAAGCAACTTTGAGGGTGCCCCCAATCCCTCTAACATTTAGAGAGAGCAATAACATTACTTTTCCCTCGCCATGGATTTCATTTCTCTAAGAGGCCCAAAGTCAGTGGATGATGTAGTATTCTCTGTAGTCTTTTCAGAAGATTGAGAAATTTTTTTCTGACAGCTTCATGTTTTTATAGGAGAGAGTTATAATCATATACCCCTAGACCAAATGAAGTTTTTCCCTTCCCTCACCGGTTTGGTCTTTGAACTGGAATCCTTCGAGGACCCTGCAGGTTCAAGAATCCTCTTCCCCAAATAGATAGGGAGTCTTTTAGCATCCTTGTTATTCCTCATAAAGGGTAACATGGAGTCAAGAACCAAATTGAGGTCAGTTTCATCCTCCTCGGGTTACCTAAAACCAGGCACTAAGGTTGATTCAATAAACTTGGGTTGAGGAGAAGAAGGAGTGGGATTCGATTCCCTTGAAATAACCAAATGATTGATATGTGGTAGATTAGTTGAAGTGGGGAGGCGAGATGAAAGAGCCAAACCAGAACCAGTAATAAAATCAAAATCAATTTCAGGAGGCTTACCCACTTCCTAAGCATGTTCCATTGAAACCCTAGTAGGAGTAGAAGAGTCAATACCTCCTCCCATAAATCAGTTGTCAACATTAGTAGAATGGGACAACTAGCCTGATTTATCCAAGACTTCGCTTTCCCACATAGTTAAAAAAGAAAAAGTGAAGGGCAGAAGAAATTTAACTTACTCGCTAGTGTGTTCAAAGTCTCTGACAGAGACCCCATCACTGTTGGACTGAGGACGGGTATTTCACTCAGAGAATCCACATCCATCATATATTCTGGAGGATCTTCCTGTAACAAGGTATCTTCAGACTTTTCCTCACTCACCTTGCCACTACAATCCCTTCGTAGATGGCTTGTACAATGACACCAACTGCATATGAAAGGGATACCCAGGTAGCCTAATCTCTGTTTAATGTGACACCCTCACCATTCAATGTCCAATACTTCCAGGAGTCCCTCATGAATATCAATTTCCACAAAAATTCTCCCCATTTTCCTTGAAGAATTTATAAGAGTCGAGGTATCCATAGCAATTAAACACCCCAGAGCGTCCCCTATAGCCTTTAATGCCCCCTCATTCCAGAAGTGCATAGGCAATCCCGGTGTTGGCTTGATTGACTACTCTTCCCTACTGCCTGCATTGTTGACCCAAGGTTCATATCTTTAAAGGTACCAAAAAATCCTAAAACTATCGGCCCTTCTAGTAAACCAGAAGGCAACGTGGTACATAGAATGCACTGTGCAATCTCACCTGAGATAGATTTAAATGGGTGGTTTCAAGACTCAGGTGTCTACAACTTAGGATTGAGTATGAGATATGGGATCCGTATTCTGAGCCATTTATTCTAACTTGTGTTACAAACTATTGTTATTCTCTTTTATATTTTGAACTCCGTGGTATCTTTTTGTTATATCCCAACAACACTTAACCAAGAAATATAATAACTCATTCATTCATTACACACATCGTTTAACTACTAAAAATATGACAAAGATATGCATGTATTCATCACATTACATAGGTATTAGCGTGGTTCACCCCCTCCTTGGCTATGTCCACAAAGATCTGACTATTGGCTCTCTTATTATGGTAGTTCTGCAATCTCGCGTCATGCACTTACAACTCTCCTCATATGGGTAAGATCTCTATGAGGCGAACTAGATCGCACCAAGGTCCTTGGCCTACGATCTAATCCTCAAGATCTACCTTCTCCCTTCCTCGCTATCTCAATCGATTTACAAAAGTAGTTCTTCTAATAAAAAACATTACATAAAAAAAATCAAACCTAACTGAACCTCTCTATGATACCTGCATATCTATATTTATATCTATTGGGCTCTTACAAAAAACCTTACAAAAACCCTAACCCTATTTTCATTAGATCTTCCTTCTTTGCATGCGTCTTTGCTTCCTTCCAACTATCACCTCCTTCTTGCATGTGCACGTGTTGTGCTTCTTACCAGATGTCGCTTTCCTCTTGCACGCTTTCTTTCACACAATTCCTCTTCCAGTTGTCATTATTCTTCATGCATGCTTTCTTTCCCACTTCAGATTGCTGCCAACAGGCCCCCAACACTGACATGCGACTTGTCCTGAGTCACCTAATCTTTATGAGCTACCTCAATCTCCTCAGTGATCATCTGGAACTTTTCCCTCATCTTTGTTGCTTTTGTCAGTGCCTATGTGGTCCTCTCCTTAATGGTATCCATTACCTAAACTGCCAGTTCGTTGCTCAGTAATCCTTCACATTCTGCCTGTGTCTGTGTCATTTGTGTTCTAGTTGCTTCTGCTTGTGTGAGCACTTCTGCTACCCATTCCTATAATGGTTCTATTTGACTGACGCTCATGTTTTTGTGTTTGCGCAGTGATAAGTTATGCTTGCATCTTCTTCAGCTCTTGCGTCCCCTTGACACATTCTGGGATTGGTATGGTATTGTCATGGAGCTCATTGAGGACACTTCCTCCATGATGTGATTAATGCACCATAACTGTGGGTTCAATGCATCTACGGTAGTTTCGTACTTGCCATTACGCTTACTTTTTTGTTTCCATTTGGCATGTTTAATGTGATGTTCCATCAATCCTTGTCGTCCCTTAATTCCTCTTAGTGATGTCCTGTCATATTTCTTTTGGCAAATGTTAGTTTCTCGCTCATTTTTCTTTGGCATGTAACTGTTGTTCTTGCCTTTACTACATTCATGTTTCGAGCATCCTGTGGCTTTTTCATCTCTAGCATAATTCGCTCTTTTCTTTTTTTTTAACTGTGCGGTGGGTGGTCGATTGTCCTTATACAGCTTCAGTCGGCTCTTGTTGATCATTCCTCTGAGGTCTATGCCTGCTAAATATCTTAACTGTATAGCTCCACCGTCTATTACATATTTGACCTTGTATGGTCATAACCAATGCATTCTCAGCTTTCCTGGGTGCTGAAACGATTTGTTTTGATAGAGCAATACTAGATCTCCTTCCTTGAAAGTCTTCTTCTTAATGTGTCGATCGTGCCATGATTTGTCTCTAGCCTTCTACACTTGTTGATGGAATCCTACGAGGATTTGGTCTTCCTCCATTGCTAACAGCCGGTTTAGTCTTTCCTGTATTGTGTCGTGTTCTGTCATTTGTGTGATAGTTGCTACATGTAAGCTGGGTACTAAAAATTCTAATGGCACTACCACTTCTTGGTCGTAGACGAGTTTGAATGGTGTGTGCCTTGTCAAATTCTTGCATGTTGTCCTATATGCCCATAATATTGTTGGTATTTTGAGGTCCCAATGGTCTATGTTGAATTTTGTTAAAGGCTTCTATTGTGTCATTCGCCCATGGATGATATAGTGTGCTTTTCTAGTGGTGAAATTCAAATTCTTCAAGCATCGCGCGGATGGTGCTATTTATGAAATGCGTTCCTTGGTTTCTCATCAAAACTCTTAGGCACCCAAACCTAGTAATTAATTGTTCAAATAAGAAGTGTGCAGTTGTCTCTGAGCTGCAGTCTTTTACTGCTGCGGCTTCCGCCCACCTTGTTAGGTATTTCATCATGGTGATGATGTATATTTCCCCTATTCTTTTGGCTGGTGGGTTAATTGGTCCCACAAAGTCTATTGCCCATTTATCAAATTCCTGTAATGTCACTTTCCGTCGTAACGACATCTTGTCCCTTTTGTTGGGTTTTCCTACCCTTTGACAGACATCGCATCCCTAACAGTACTCTTTCCAGTCTTTGTGAATCGTTGGCCACCATAATCCTGCACGGAGTACCTTCTGCATGGTAGCTTTTCCTTCATAGTGTCCTCCTTCCAATCCCTCGTGGGATTCTGCTAAAATTCTTGGTCGTTCATGCTCTAACACATACCTTCATAAAATCATATCTGTGCCCATTTTATATAGATGTCCTGTGATGAGTTGATAGTCGGGTGCATGAACTACCAGGTTCTTCTTCTGCGCGGTGGTATATTCTTGCGGCGCAATACCTGTGCTCAAGTACTGGATGATCTCTGTGAAGTAGTCATCAACAATCTGTACTGAGAATAATTGGGCATCCGAAAAGTTGTCTTCTAAGTTCATGGGTTCTTATCCATTTGTGACCCATGATAGGTGATCAGGTCTTGCATTCAGTTTTCCTAGTTTAACTATTACTTCGAAGTCAAATTCTTGAAATAGCAGTAACCATCGACAGATTCTCCCCCCCCCCAACATTGGCTTATTGACTAGGTATTTTAAGGTTGAGTGATCTTTAAACATCTTAAAATGTTTTCCCAATAGGTAGTGTCTAAACTTCTGCAGTGCATAAACCATAGCTAGGCCTTCTCTTTCCATCATGTTATAATTATGTTCTGATTCTAATAGTTTTCATCTTGTGAATGCTATCGGGTGATCCAAGTCTCCTGCTCCTGGTTGCGCTAAGATAGCTCCAAGTGCTATCGTTGATGCATATACATGAACATGGAATGTCTTTCCCCAGTCTAGAAATACTAATATCAGTGCAATGACCATCTTTTCCTTCAAGGTATCCAGACTGTGTTGACACTCATCGTTCCATTTGTACTTTCTATCCTTTCTTAGCAATTTCTCCATTAGTGTTGTGATCTGTGCATATCCTTTGATGAACTTTCTGTAGTATCCTGTGTGTCCTAACGTCACTTGTAGTTGATGGACTATTTTTGGTGCTGGTAAATTAACGATGACTGTGATCTTTGCCGGATCGACCAATATCCCTTGTTTGCATACTATATGGCCCAATAGTATCCCAAATGGTGTTCCAAATATACATTTCTTTATGTTTAGTGATATTTGACATTGTATGCATCATTCTAGCATCAAGCATAAAACTTCCACATGGTTTTTCAATAGACTATAGACTGTCCAGTCATCTAGGTATACTTCGAGAAACTGATGGATGAATTATTTAAATGTTGCGATAACCACTCTAGAGAATATTGTTAGTGCATTCTTCAGTCCAAATGGCATGACTGTATATTGGTAATATCTCCATTCTGTCACAAACGTGGCCTTGCATCTGTCCTCCTATGCTATCTTAATCTGATGGTAGCCTGAGAATCCATCAGTGAATGAGTAAGCTTTGTGTCCCCCCACATTCTCTAACACTTCTTCCGTTAACGGTGTAGAGAATGGGTCGTGTAGGCATGCATCATTGAACTTTCTCAAGTCAATGCATATCCTAATCCCTCTTCCTTGTTTCTTGTCCTGTACAACCATCGGTCTTATCCATTATGATTCCTCAACTGGTTCGATTATGCCGACTTCGAGCATCCGGTCGATCTCCTCTTTAATTTTTTGTTTATATATGGGGTTCAATCTATATGGTCGATGTCTAATCGGTCTCTCTTCAGGTCTGAGAGGTATCTTCATCTCTCCCAATTCTCCTGCTATTCCCTTCATCTCTGTAAATGTTGTAGGAAACAAGTCTCTATACTCGCGTAACAACTATGTAATGCTTTCTACTATTGGCTCATCCTAGTAGTCTCCAATGTTGGCCATTTTGGGATGTTCAATTGTTCCAATGTTAAATTTCTTTACCTTGATTGGTATGGAAATAACTTAATATTCTATGGGTGGTCCCTTTACATATCTTTCTCCTTCTACTTCATCAAACTGAATGTCGCATGGGTCATATTTTTCTGGTGCTTCCTCCTGTACCTGGTAACATGACAGTAGTTGCTTGACTGTCTGCTTATTTTGTTGTTTCTCTTTGGTAATAAGTTCTAGTTTTGGTTCTTCAATAAATATGACTCCTCTGATCTGTTTCAAGGTTGCATCTATGCTGGGGTTCTCATGCTCGAATGAGAAAGTGACGGTAAAGTTTTGTTGCAATGTCATCCATGTTTTAGTTCCTTTGCGTAGTTCTTGATCTGTATACTAGTTCGCTGGTATGCCCTCTAATCTATGAATGAAGTGGTGAGTCCATTCCTCTGGTGGTATCATTTTCCATAGTGTTTTGCACTCCTCCAAGTGTTTCCCTGGTGTCCCTAGTCTTTCATATCTCCGTTGTTTGTTGTTTTTCTAATTTGCGTGGAACCTTATGTTTTTCTATTCTGCGCGGAACCTTATGCGCAGTAACTGCTTACATTGGTACCATTTGTGATAGTCTTCTTGTGTGTGCCCCACCATCTTGTAGGTGTGGCCTTAAGTGCTAAGTCTAGTGCTAGTAGCCTCTGGTTCTCTAATACTTCATCTTCATATTGTGTCAAGAATGTTTCCAAATCATTTAGTCCATGGAAACTGGGTGGTTCTTTGATTTCTATACCTATCCACTGTACAACGCGGTCTATTCTTGCACATCTTCTCATGGATACTTAGTGTAGTCTATGCTTCTAGTTTTCTAAACTGGTGTCTGAATCTGTTGCTCATGAAGTAATGTTGCGCCAAATGAGTACCCCTTCTACAGTTGGGTTTACGTAATCCTCCTCGCGCGCAATTGTTCTGTACAACTGGTTGATCTCCTCTAAGTCCAGGCAAGTGGGTTCTACGAAACTCTCCCCTTCTGATGGATCTAGTGGTGCTATGACCCTATAATCTTTGGATTCAAATGCCATCTTTCTTATCTTCAAGTTGATTATGGTTTGGTTGTCAAACGCCCAATCTAGACCGAGTAGTGTCAAGTATGGTGTTGTGCCATCTACGATTTCGATGACTTCAAAGTCTACCTTAGTGAGCACCCCATCAAGATCTATTTTTACTCCTTTCAGTCTCCCTATTGGTAGGACCCTATGTTGGTTGGCTAGTTTTATTTGGTCATTTGAGTATCCCAATGTTGTCTCTCCCATGAATTGCCAGGTTTTATTGGGTATCACATTCACTTCAGATCCTGGGACGAGTATGATATCTCCCATATTAAAATCCCCAATGTTAGCATTCAGTCTAAATTCCCTATTTGCTCTTCTTCTTGTGTGTAGATGATTGACAGTTTTTGGTTGTAGCTTTTGTTCTGTCTTGTTGCTACATTTCTCTAAGACGTTTTGAAATATTTTCACAGAT
This sequence comes from Picea mariana, assembly GCA_032191745.1. Lineage (NCBI taxonomy): Eukaryota > Viridiplantae > Streptophyta > Pinopsida > Pinales > Pinaceae > Picea > Picea mariana. Next base: position 10,338 of record JASDQU010370878.1, read on the forward strand.
GAAGGATCACTTAAGATTTTTATGCATGACTGCAAAAATTCTTTGATAGTACCTACTTGTCCCTTGGGTGGAATTTCATTGGTATGATCCAATGATGGTGGCATTTCGTATCTGGGGCTTCATGGGCTGGTTGCGCAGTGGAAGTCGACGTTGTGTCCACCTTCTGAAATTCTTGTCTTGCTTCCTTAAAAGTCTCATTTTCTTTGGGTGCGTTGAATTGCTTTCTTGGTTCGGTGTTCTTCTTTACCCATTGGTTCTTTGCGGGTTCCTTTTAGACTACATCGTTTCCTATCTTTGTTCTACCACAGGTGACTATATTGATGTTTCATCCATCCTCCCTTGCTTTAGCTGAACTCCATTGAACATTATGATTGTTATGGTTCCTCTTTTCCTGGATCTTACTAATAGTGTCGGACATTCCTCTGTCTCGTGATATGATGTGTGACAATACATACAAGTCATTGGCGGCAGTGGGAATTCCTGTACATAATGTCCTGGTAGATGATAGTTATGACATGTGGCTAGTCCTCTGCCATGTCTGAAACCTCCTATGGATCGTCCTCCTCCTCGATAGCCTGCTCGGTCCCCTCTCGGCGCATTGTACTATGGTGCCTGATTATATTGCGTTGTATTATACTGCGGTTGCATCGAGTTGTACTACGGTTGTGCGTTATTGTATGGTTGTTGCACAATATTGTAATGTTGTTGCACAATTTTGTATGGATATGGGGCTTGATTGAACAGTGGCGTTGTTTACCTAGTCATCATTTCAGCCTGTACCTTGTATGTGTTTGATGTTCTTTCCCGCATCAACTCCATATTTTTGCTATCTTTTTCGTCTTGGCCCACTGACTTACAAAAGGTGCAATAAGAATTATTTGGAATTGTCTGGTACTTCTGCATCATCGTGTAGTGATAAGGGTCATGACCCGATTTCTTGCATATTTTGCACCATAATCCTCTCTTTGGTAGTGGGTTTGGCATGCTTGTTGCCATATACTGCACAAATGTTGGACATTCATTCTTGTGGTGTCCTTCCATCCTGCATGTGATGCACCAAACAACTTCTCGTTTTTCCTTGTTCTTATTCTAGTTCAATTGAAACGTTAGGTTCTTAAAATCCTCCTTCAATTCTTCAATAGTTGGGTCCTTCTGCTGGTACTGGTTCTCTTCCAGCTGCAAGGCTGCCTGTAGAGCCTCGACCTACGTCTAAAACTTCTGCTATCGTAAGGGATATTTTAGGTGTGGGAGTAGTGAGTTGACAAACAGGTGTCGGTGCTACATCTCGGTCATAAGGTATTTTAACTTCCCCTTCAGTCACTTGAATCTATGGTCAATATCCCATACAAACTCTCCCGGTTTCTGTCTTATCTCGATCATATCGTTCATGTACTGATCCTCTTAGCTCAGTTTCTAGAACTTATTAAACAGTAGCTTCTTAATGTCCTCCAGTGTCCTCGTCATCCTAGGGGCATTGTTCATGTCTAGACTCATGTACCAGTCTAGTGCATGGTCTCTTAGCATGATCGCTAGCTGTGGAAGTTTGGTATCTTCATCAGTGATCTGTTTTTCCTCCCAGATCTTTGCACAAATGAACAAATGCTTCTCAGGGTCTTCTGCTGCTTCTCCTCGAAATTTTGGTAATCTGATAGTGGGATCGTGTCCTGCAATTCTAAATATTGAACTGCTAGCTCCTTCGCGCAGTGCAGATACTTGACTAGTACCGCCAAAACTGGTTCCTCCAGTTGTTGCTCCTGCGGTAGATGTACTTCTTGCTATCGGACTTCTTCAGAATTTTGGTTGTCTAAACGGTGGTGTTCTCTTTGGTGTATTGGTCACACATGGGTTTATGGATTCCACACTGACATTAATATGAAAAGGATGGCTACCTTCTCCTCTCGTTCTTGGGCCTCTTGTTTTCCTCTCATAGGTTTCACGCAGGATTTCCTCAATCTACTCCACAACTCAGATATCCTCTACATCTTCCTCATCGCTTGCCAAGCCCTCCCTTGTGGCTACAACTCTCTTCTTGGTATTCACCTTGTATTGGTAGGGTACTCTACTACGTGTCATTCCTGATGACGCCAAGATCCACTTAATCTGGTCGTCATCCATCAAGATCGGGTCCAAGAATTCCTCCTCCTTCTTGCCTTTATCCTCACCTTCATCCATCTCTTCTTTCTCTGTCAATGTTTCCACCCTTCCCCCATGCACGCATGGAAGTCTAGATGTCTGGTTCCATTTCCATTACCCCTTTGTTATATGGAAGTATTTTAATAGAAGTATACAGTGATCGAATGTACCTTCCATGGGGTCCGTGTAGAAATTCTTTCTCTGTTGCGCTATATGACTTCGTTGTGTCGACTGCAAACTCTATGATGAAGCCTGCCACAATACTGTCAGGCCAAAATTCGATTGCGCGGGTGAATGTTTTGTTCACCTGCTATAACTACTCAACCTATACTAGGGTCCAATCTAGCTGTCAAATCTGGTTCTTCGCATGGTTATCTTTCAACCTTAGTATCCACTCCTTCAGTAGGTGGGGAAAATCACAGAAAAATACTTCGTGTAAATTCGTAAACACGTATTTATCCAGATATTTGCGAGGTGTGATGCTAGGGTTTCTATTGTCTTTCTGGGAAAACTCTAGCTCTTTAGTTCTCAACCAGCTTTCTATTTCTGCTTTCGTGGGATTCCACGGTCTCAACATTCCCTTCTAATGGCTCAACGATCTTCTGGTTTCACTCATTCTTTTCTCATGCATTCTATCTCATCTACTCAGTCCTCTCTTGTTCCTCTTAACACGACAACAGAACCATTTGTTGTCTTGCTTGACTACTCTTCCCTACTGCCTGCGTTGTTGACCCAGGGTTCATATGTTTAAAGGTGCCAACAAAGCCTAAAACTATCGGCCCTTCTGGTAAACCAGAACGCAACGTGGTACACAGAATGCACTGCGTAGTCTCACCCGAGATAGCTTTAAATGGGTGGCTGCAAGACTCAGGTGTTTACAGCCTAGGATTGAGTATGAGATATGGGATCTGTATTCTGAGCCATTTATTCTAACTTGTGTTACAAACTACTATTATTCTCTTTTATATTTTGATCTTCGTGGTATCTTTTCATTATATCCCAACAACAATTAACCAAAAAATATAATAACTCATTCATTCATTACACACAACGTTTAACTTCTAAAAATATGACAAAGATATGCATGTATTCATCACATTACATAGGTATTACTGTGGTTCACCCCTCCTGGGCTACGTCCACAAAGATCTGGCTCTTAGCTCTCTTATTATGTTAGTTCTGCAATCTTGCGATGTGTGCTTACAACTCTCCTCAGATGGGTAAGATCTATATGAGGTGAACTAGATCGCACCAGGCTCCTCGGGCTGCGATCTAATCCTCAAGATCTACCTTCTTCCCTCCTCTCTAGCTCAATCAATTTACAAAAGTAGTTCTTCTAATAAAAAACATTACATAAAAACAATTGAACCTAACCGAACCTCTCTATGATACCTGTGTATCTATATTTATATCTATCGGGCTCTTCAACCATTTACACAAAACCTTACAAAAACCCTAACCCTACTGTCATTAGGTCTTCCCTCTCTGCATGCGCGTTTTGTTTCCTTCCAGCTTTCGCCTCCTTCTTGCATGCACGCATGATGTTCTTCTTACCAGTTGTCGCTTTCCTCTTGCACGCTTTCTTTCCCACGATTGCTCTTCCAGCTATCATTCTTCTTCGTGCACAATTTCTTTCCCACTTCGGCCTGCTGCCAATAGGCAACCATTTGTTGGCTTGCTTGACTACTCTTCCCTACTGCCTGCGTTGTTGACCCAGGGTTCATATCTTTAAAGGTACCAACAAAGTCTAAAACTATCATCCCTTATGGTAAACCAGAAGGCATCGCGTTACATAGAATGCACTGCGCAGTCTCACCCGAGATAGATTTAAATGAGTGGCTGCAAGACTTAGGTGTTTATAGCCTAGGATTGAGTATGAGATATGGGATCCGTATTCTAAGCCATTTATTCTAACTTGTGTTACAAACTACTGTTATTCTCTTTTATATTTTGACCTCCGTGGTATCTTTTCATTATATCCCAACAACAATTAACCAAGAAATATAATAACTCATTCATTCATTACACACAACGTTTAACTACTAAAAATATGACAAAGATATGCATGTATTCATCACATTACACAGGTATTGTTGTGTTTCACCCCCTCTTGGGCTACGTCCACAAAGATTTGACTCTTGGCTCTCTTATTATGGTAGTTCTGCAATCTCGCATTGTGCTCTTACAACTCTCCTCAGATGGGTAAGATCTCTATGAGTCGAACTAGATCACACTAGGATCCTCAGCTTGCGATCTAATCCTCAAGATCTACCTTCTCCCCTCCTCTCTAGCTCAATCGCTTTACAAAAGTAGTTCTTCTAATAAAAAACATTACATAAAAACAATCGAACCTAACCGAACCTCTCTATGATACCTGCGTATCTATATTCATATCTATCAGTCTCTTCAGCCATTTACACAAAACCTTACAAAAACCCTAACCCTACTGTCGTTAGGTCTTCCTTCTCTGCATGAGTGCTTTGCTTCCTTCCAGCTGTCGCTTCCTTCTTGCATGCGCGTGTGCTGTGCTTCTTACCAGTTATTTCTTTCCTCTTGCGTGCTTTCTTTCTCACGATTTCTCTTCCAGTTGTCATTCTTCTTTTTGCACGCTTTCTTTCCCACTTCGACCTGCTGCCAACACCCGGCAAGAGGACCCATAGATGTCTGTGTTGAAAGTGCTCAGTTAGAGGGTCAAAATCCACCCTCCACCTTTTCAACATTAGATTGCTCCTACCCATAACCCAAAACCTGTTCAGTAGAAGAGAGACATCCTCCGGGGATTTTCAAATGAATCCCATCCATTCTTTTGTAAGGTATAGTATCTCAGGAGCATACCCAAGGATAGGAACCCAGTTCAGTAACACCCATTCTGAGACAGGTCTATCCGCTAGGTATGAATAGGATAGACGACCAACCAACCCACACAATGCCATTCTACAAGTTTCTTCGAGGCCCACATCCACCCCTAAAACCATCCTTCGAGCTTGCTTATTTGGCTTCCACACTCGTTTTCGAATTCCAGTCTATCTTGAGTTTAAGTGCGATTATTTTGGTCTGTCAATCGTTGTTTCCCTTTTGTCACCTCTTCTTTGGTGAGAACCAGGCTCATGAATATGCGAAGTTTGTTGAGGGCAGGTAGTAATCGGCGAACCACCATTAGGAGAGTTAGTGTGTAGAGTAGAAACATTTGAAGCGAAATCTGGTAAAGGAGCCAGGGATGGAGAAATATCGCCAGTAAGACGGGTTATCGAGGTAGTCAGACGAGAAGGAGTGGTAGAGTGCATTCCAACATTGTCTTCTTTTTTGAAAACATCTTCCTTGTGTCACTCTACTTTGTCTGATGGGTTCATAAGTATCTTGATGTCTTTGAGGAGGTCAACGTTCAATCCTGAATCCATAGGGTCAAATGTTGCTTAGAACCACACTGGGAAAAGTTAAAAACCCAGGAGGGACAAAACTTGTCATTTAGTAGATCCTTCAATGAGAAGTCACAAGACCGCCACAAGACTCGGACCAGTAACTGAAAAAAGGGAAATAAAATAATACTCAAGAGTTAACAAAGAAGTCACAAACAAAAGGACAAAGGCTGAGAAAGAGTGCCGACGAGGAAACAATAAACTATGAAAAAATCAAGCCATTGTCTAGGACTCCAATACCCAACCTTATTAATAAGAGTTTATAGCCTGAAATCCTTCTATGTCAAGGACTCTCGCCTGGAAAAAGTGGTCCGCCATTAATGATAGTTTGAACCTGCAACTGGGCGGGAACCCTTCCGTTCCACTAAGATACT
>JASDQU010370878.1:16484-32950 GCA_032191745.1 Picea mariana
GCATTGTGTAAATATTTTTCTCTAATAACCTTCTACCAGATACTAGGTTGTGTTAATACCCTCCAAAGAGTAATAGCATTTAGAGCCAGATTGAAAAGAGTGAGATTATGGAAACCCCATCCCCTGATCTTTTTTTGGTCTAGAGAGAACCTCCCATCTACAGAGATGGTACTGTTGGGCGTCTGAATGACCAGATCATAGAAATTGAAACATCAATTTCCTAATTCTATTTAAAACAATTCGGTGCAGAGCTTAGATAGACATCCAGTATATTGTTTTTCCTTCCAAAACTATTTTTACCAAGATGTATCTTCCCCCCAACGACAACCACCTGTTGCACCATAAATTAATTTTATTTGAGACTCTAGTAACCAACCAATCCCATTTTGCTATGTGATGAACTCTTGTCTTCAATAAGTAACCCAGATAACAGAATCTTAGAGAGAGATCACTAAATGTGTAGGGCATGAAAGTTTTGAAAGGGGTCGGCTCTAAATCCGATAGTCCTTCAAAATGGACTATAGATTTAGTTTGGTTCACCGAAAGCCCCGAGGCTTTGTAGAAGCAACTGATAAGACTAACGATCACTTGCCATTCTGACAGGCTAGCCTTTGACAAAATGATGACATCATCCACAAACAGGAGATGAAGGATTCTTGTCATTATGGAAACCTTAATCCCAAAAATAAGTCCTTCCCTAAAACTATGCTTCAATAATAAGTTGAGACCTTCCATCACTAGGATGAATAGGAGTGGACATAATGGATAGCCTTGTCTGACTCCCCTTCCACTTCTAAATAATTTTGTGGCCTCCCCATTGATTAGAACAACAAAGGAAGAGGAAGTGACACATGGCATTATCCAATTAGTCACATGAAGCCCCAATCCAACTTTGAGAAGGATCAATCTAAGAAAGCTCCAGTCAATACAATTGTACACTTTCCTCAAATCCAACTTTAAAACAAGGGATTTCAATTTTATTTTTTTTATACTATGAAGACTCTCATGGGTTGTGCCAATTGCATCTTGAATACACCTTCCTTTAAGAAAACCCATATGTTCAATGGAGATTGCTTTTGAGAGAAAAGGTTTAATCCAGTTGGCGATAATTTTTTATATAAACTTATAACATAAGTTGCATAGAGAAATGGGGTGGTAATCATCAAAGGTTGATGGTTTATTCACTTTTGGAATCAGGGCAGAAAGGTGGAGTTTAAGCCTCCCACAATAGATCCTAGTCTTCTTGATTCTTCAACCATCGCTAGAAGATCCTCCCAATCCAGATCAAAAAAAAATATGAAGAACTCGGTTATCCACCTATCTGGACCCAAGCTCTTTTCCTTTTTAAAATGAAAGAGCACGGACTTCAACTCCTCCATAGTAACTGGATTAAATAAAATTATTGAGTTTTCCTCATCGATCATTTGTGGATAGTAGTCGATCAACTTACATTGCTCAGCAGTATTCGAGCAATTTGGCGCTTTATAAAAATTCTTAAAATAAAGGACAACTTCTTTCTTGAATGATGCATGATCATTGGCAGATGCGCCATTGTCTCCTTTGATATCCCAAATATATTTTTTGAATCTGTTGTGGGAGGAGAAATTATGAAAGTATTTAGTATTGTTATCTCAACTGGCCAGCCAGAGAGCCCTGCTACGCAATCTCCATTGATCTTCCTCTTGATGAAGAAATTCATTCCTTTCCAATTCTAGTTGTCGAAGCATTGACTCGGTGCCTTGATTAGTTGGGTCTCGAGTCATAATTTTAATGAGCTCTTTAATATCTACTTCCATCGCAAACATCCTTTCTTTGCTCCTTTTCACCTTCTCTTTATACCAGTTTTTTGTAAGTTTTTTCAAAACTTGTAATTTCCAAACGATCCTCCTTTGTGTGCTTCCTTCGGAAAGAAACCTTGGGTATTTCCAAACCATTGAGACAATATCCACAAAACCATTTTCATCGAGCCATTGGGCACTGAATTTAAATCGATAGTTCTTGTATTCCAATGGTAATTCCAACTATAAACATATAAGCGCATGATCGAAGAAAAATGGGAACTCAACCCATGACCTGTAGATGTCAAATTCAGTTAGTAGCTCTGCTGAAACCATTACCTTGTCAAGCCGCCTTGCAATCACATTTTGGCCCATATGACCATTTCTCGAGGTAGGCACGAGCTTTGATGGCTTGATGTCTATTAGGTTTTTGGATGAGAAGAGGTCTCTATAATAATCATCAATAATTCCAGCACATGCCCCTCCCCAGGCCTGTTTTGAATTAAGAATTAGATTAAAATCCCCAACTATGATCAAATTTTTAACTGATAAAATGTCGTTGTCTTCCACTGTATTCCAGAAATTTTCTGGGTCGAGCAAGGTCCATAGATATCAAGAAAATCAATCTCCCGATTATTTAATATACTCCTTCCTGTTAAAAGAATTCCACCCATAGTGAGAAAAGGTATCAGTTCAAATAAACTTGGATCCCAAGCGACTATAAGACCCCCAGAAGTACCCATCGAATTTATGGAGAAAATAGCCCAGGATGGGAAGAAAATATAAAAGAAATCCCTAGCTTTCTTAGAAGAAACCATCGTTTCTTGAATAAATACAATCTCAAGTCTCGTTTGGTTCATCAAACATCGGAAGGAAGCAACATTGAGGGTGCCCCCAATCCCTCTAACATTTAGAGAGAGCAATAACATTACTTTTCCCTCACCATGGATTTCATTTCTCTAAGAGGCCAAAAGTCAGTGGATGATGTAGTATTCTCTGTAGTCTTTTCAGAAGATTGAGAAAAAAAATTCCGACAGCTTCGTGTTTTTATAGGAGAGAGTTATAATCATATACCCCTAGACCAAATGAAGTTTTTCCCTTCCCTCATCGGTTTGGTCTTTGAACTAGTATCCTTTTAGGACCCCGCAGGTTCAAGAATCCTCTTCCCCAAATAGGTAGGGAGTTTTGTAGCTTCCTTGTTATTCCTAATAAAGGGTAACATGGATTCAAGAACCAAATTGAGGTCAGTTGCATCCTCCTCGGGTTACCTAAAACCAGGCACTAAGGTTGATTCAATAAACTCGGGGTGAGGAGAATAAAGAGTGGGATTTGATTCCCTCAAAATAACCAAATGATTGATATGTGGCAGAGTAGTTGAAGTGGGCAGGCGAGATGAAAGAGCCGAACTAGAACCAGTAATAAAATCAGAAGCAATTTCAGGAGGCTTACCCACTTCCTAAGCATGTTCCATTGAAACCCTAGCAGGAGTAGAAGAGTCAATACCTCCTCCCGTAAATCAGTTGTCAACATTAGTAGAATGGGACAACTAGCCTGATTTATCCAAGGCTTCCCTTTCCCACATAGTTAAAAAAGAAAAAAGTGAAGGGCAGAAGAAATTTAACTTACTCGATAGTGTGTTCAAAGTCTCTGATGGAGACCCCATCACCATTGGACTAAGGACGGGTATTTCACCTAGAGAATCCACATCCATCATATATTCTAGAGGATCTTCCTGTAACAGGGTATCTTCAGACTTTTCTTCACTCACCTTGCCACTACAATCCCTTCGTAGATGGCTTGTACAATGACACCAACTTCATATGAAAGGGATACCCAGGTAGCCTAATCTCTATTTAATGTGATGCCCTCGCCATTCAATGTCCAATACTTCCGGGAGTCCCTCATGAATATCAATTTCCACAAAAATTCTCCCCATTTTCCTTGAAGAATTTATAAGAGTCAAGGTATCCATAGCAATGAAACATCCCAGAGCATCCCCTATAGCCTTTAATGCCCCCTCATTCCAGAAGTGCATAGGCAGTCCCGGTGTTGGCTTGATTGACTACTCTTCCCTACTGCCTACATTTTTGACCCAAGGTTTATATATTTAAAGGTACCAAAAAAGCCTAAAACTATCGGCCCTTCTAGTAAACCAAAAGGCAACGTGGTACATAAAATGCACTGTGCAATCTCACCTGAGATAGATTTAAATGGGTGGTTGCAAGACTCCGGTGTCTACAACCTAGGATTGATTATGAGATATGGGATCCGTATTCTGAGCCAATTATTCTAACTTGTGTTACAAACTACTGTTATTCTCTTTTATATTTTGACCTCCGTGGTATCTTTTCGTTATATCCCAACAACACTTAACCAATAAATATAAAAACTCATTCATTCATTACACACATCATTTAACTACTAAAAATATGACAAAGATATGCATGTATTCATCACATTACACAGGTATTAGTGTGGTTCACCCCCTCCTGGGCTACGTCCACAAAGATCTGACTATTGGCTCTATTATTATGGTAGTTTTGCAATCTCGCGTCATGCACTTACAACTCTCCTCATATGGGTAATATCTCTATGAGTCGAACTAGATCGCACCAGGGTCCTTGGCCTACGATCTAATCCTCAAGATCTACCTTCTCCCTTCCTCTCTATCTCAATCGATTTACAAAAGTAGTTCTTCTAATAAAAAACATTACATAAAAACAATTGAACCTAACTGAACCTCTCTATGATACCTGCATTTCTATATTTATATCTATCAGGCTCTTACAAAAAAACTTACAAAAACCCTAACCCTATTGTCGTTAGATCTTCCTTCTCTGCATGTGTCTTTGCTTCCTTCCAACTATCACCTCCTTCTTGCATGTGCACGTGTTGTGCTTCTTACTAGATGTCGCTTTCCTCTTGCACGATTTATTTCACACAATTCCTCTTCCAGCTGTCATTATTCTTCATGCATGCTTTCTTTCTCACTTCGGATTGCTGCTAACAAGCCCCCAACACTGACATGTGACTTGTCCTGAGTCACCTAATCTTTATGAGCTGCCTCGATCTCCTCAGTGATCATTTGGAACTTTTCCCTCATCTTTGTTGCTTTTGTCAGTGCCTATGTGGTCCTCTCCTTAATGGTATCCACTACCTAAACTGCCAGTTCGTTGCTCAGTAATCCTTCACATTCTGCATGTGTCTATGCCATCTATGTTCTAGTTGCTTCTACCTATGTGAGCACTTCTGCTACCGGTTCCTATAATGGTTCTATTTGAATGACGCTCATGTTTTTGTGTTTGCGCAGTGATAAGTTATGCCTGCATCTTCTTCAGCTCTTGCGTCCCCTTGACACATTCTGGGATTGGTATGGTATTTTCATGGAGCTTATTGAGGATGCTTCCTCCATGATGTGATTAATGCACCATAACTATGGGTTCAATGCATCTGTGGTAGTTTCGTACTTGCCATTACACTTACTTTTCTGTTTCCATTTGGCATGTTTAATGTGATGTTCCATCAGTCCTTGCCGTGCCTTAATTCCTCTTAGTGATGTCCTGTCATATTGCTTTTGGCAACTTTTAGTTTCCTGCTCATTTTTCTTTGGCATGTAACCGTTGTTCTTGCCTTTACTACATTTGTGTTTCGAGCATCCTATGGCTTTTTCGTCTCTAGCATACTTCGCTCTTTTTTTTTTTTTTTTNTGGGTGGTCGACTGTCCTTATACAACTTCAGTCGGCTCTCCTTGATCATTTCTATGAGGTCTGTCCTTGTTAAATCTCTTAAATGTATAGCTCCACCGTCTATTACATATTTGACCTTGTATGGTCCTAGCCAATGCATTCTCAGCTTTCCTGGGTGCTGAAACGATTTGTTTTCATAGAGAAATACTAGATCTCCTTCCTTGAAAGTCTTCTTCTTAATGTGTCGATCGTGCCATGATTTGTCTCTAGACTTCTACACTTGTTGATGGAATCCTACCAGGATTTGGTCTTCCTCCATTGCTAACATTTGAGTCAGTGTTTCCTGTATTGTGTCACGTTCTATCATTTGTGTGATAGTTGCTACACGTAAGCTGGGTACTAAAAATTCTAATGGCACTACCACTTCTTGGTCATAGACGAGTTTGAATGGTGTGTGCCCTGTCAAATTCTTTCATGTTGTTCTATATGCCCATAATATTGTTGGTACTTTGAGGTCCCAATCGTCTCTGTTGAATTTTGTTAAAGGCTTCTATTGTGTCATTCACCCATGGATGATATAGTGTGCTTTTCTGGTGGTGAAATTCAAATTCTTCAAGCATCGCACGGATGGTGCTATTTATGAAATGCATTCCTTGGTTGTTTATCAAAACTCTTGGGCACCCAAACCTAGTAATTAATTGTTCAAATAAGAAGTGTGTAGTTGTCTCTGAGCTGCAGTATTTTACTGGTGTGGCTTCCGCCCACCTTGTTAGGTATTTATTCATGGTGATGATGTATATTTCCCCTATTCTATTGGCTAGTGGGTTAATTGGTCCCACAAAGTCTATTGCCCATTTATCAAATTCCTGTAATGTCACTTGCCATCGTAACGACATCTTGTCCCTTCTGTTGGGTTTTCCTACCCTTTGATAGACATCGCATCCCTGACAGTACTCTTCTGAGTCTTTGTGAATCATTGGCCACCATAATCCTACGTGGAGTACCTTTTGCGTGGTAGCTTTTCCTTCACAGTGTCCTCCTTCCAATCCCTCATGGGATTCTGCTAAAATTCTTGGTCATTCGTGCTCTAACACGTACCTTCATAAAATGCTATCTGTGCCCATTTTATATAAAAGTCATGTGATCAGTTGATATTCGGGTGCATGAACTACCAGGTTCTTCCTCTGCGCGGTGGTATATTCTTGTGGCGCAATACCTGTGCTCAAGTACTAGATGATCTCTGTGAAGTAGTCATCAAAAATCTGTACTGAGAATAATTGGGCATCCGAAAAGTTGTCTTCTAAGTTCATGGGTTCTTCTCCATTTGTGACCCATGATAGGTGGTCAGGTCTTGCATTCAGTTTTCCTAGTTTAACTATTACTTTGAAGTCGAATTCTTGAAATAGAAGTAACCATCGATAGATTCTCCCCCCCCAACATTGGCTTGTTGACTAGGTATTTTAAGGTTGAGTGATCTTTAAACATCTTAAAATGTTTTCCCAATAGGTAGTGTCTAAACTTCTGCAGTGCATAAACCATAGCTAGGCCTTCTCTTTCTGTCACGTTATAATTATGTTCTGATTCTAATAGTTTTCGTCTTGCGAATGCTATCGGGTGATCCAAGTCTCCTGCTCCTGGTTGCACTAAGATAGCTCCAAGTGTTCTCGTTGATGCATATACATGAACATGGAATGTCTTTCCCCAGTCTGGAAATACTTATATCGGTGAAATGACCATCTTTTCCTTCAGGGTATCCAGACTGTGTTGACACTCATCGTTCCATTGGTACTTTGTATCCTTTCTTAGCAGTTTCTCCATTGGTGTTGTGATATGTGCATATCCTTTGATGAACTTTCTGTAGTATCCTGTGTGTCCTAACATCGCTCGTAGCTGATGGACTATTTTTGGTGCTGGTAAATTAACGATGACTACAATCTTTGCCGGATCGACCAATATCCCTTGTTTGCATACTATATGGCCCAATAGTATCCCAAATGGTGTTCCAAATATACATTTCTTTATGTTTAGTGATATTTGACACTGTCTGCATCATTCTAGCATCAAGCATAAAACTTCCACATGGTTTTTCAATAGACTATAGACTGTCCAGTCATCCAGGTATACTTCGAGAAACTAATGGATGAATTATTTAAATGTTGTGATAACCACTCTAGAGAATATTGTTGTTGCATTCTTCAGTCTAAATGGCATGACTGTATATTGGTAATATCTCCATTCCATGACAAACGTGCTCTTGCATATGTCCTCCTATGCTATCTTAATCTGATGGTAGCCTGAGAATCCATCAGTGAATGAGTAAGCTTTGTGTCCCCCCACATTCTCTAACACTTCATCCGTTAACAGTGTAGAGAATGGGTCGTGTAGGCATGCATCATTGAACTTCCTCAAGTCAATGCATATCATAATCCCTCTTCCTTGTTTCTTGTCCTGTACAACCATCGGGCTTATTCATTCTGATTCCTCGACTGGTTCGCTTATGATGAATTTGAGCATCTGGTCGATCTCCTCTTTAATTTTTTGTTTATATATGGGGTTTAGTATATATGGTCAATGTCTAATCAGTCTCACTTCAGGTCTGAGAGGTATCTTCATCTCTCCCAGTTCTCCTACTATGCCCTTCATCTCTGTAAATGTTGTAGGAAACAAGTCTCTATACTTGCGTAACAACTATGTAATGCTTTCTACTGTTGGCTCATCCCAGTAGTCTCCAATGTTGGCCATTTTGGGATGTTCAACTGTTTCGATGTTAAATTTATTTACCTTGATTGGTGCAGAAATAACTTAATATTCTATGGGTGGTCCCTTTACATCTCTTTCGCCTTCTACTTCATCAATCTGAATGTCGCATGGGTCATCTTTGTCTGGTGCTTCCTCCTGTACCTGGTAACATGATAGTAATTGCTTGACTGTCTGCTTATTTTGTTGTTTCTCTTTGGTAATAAGTTCTAGTTTTGGTTCTTCAATGAATATGACTCCTCTGATCTGTTTCAGGGCTACATCTATGATGGGGTTCTCATGCTCGAATGAGGAAGTGACGGTAAAGTTTTGTTGCAATGTCATCCATGTTGTAGTTCCTTTGTGTAGTTCTTGATCTGTATACTAGTTTGTTGATATGCCCTCTAATGTGTGAATGAAGTGGTGAGTCTATTCCTCTAGTGGTGTCATTTTCCACAGTGTTTCGCACTCCTCCAAGTGTTTCGCTGGTGTCCCTAGTCTTTCATATCTCCATTATTTGTTGTTTTTTTGTTCTGCGTGGAACCTTATGCACAGTAATTGCTTACATTCGTACCAATTTGTGATAGTCTCCTTGTGTGTGCCCCACCATCTTGTGGGTGTGGCCTTAAGTGCTAATTCTAGTGCTATTAGCCTCTAGTTCTCTAATACTTCATCTTCATATTGTGTCAAGAATGTTTCCAAATCATTTAGTCCATGGAAACTGGGTGGTTCTTTGATTTCTATACCTATCCACTGTACGACGCGGTCTATTCTTGCACATCTTCTCATAGATACTTAGTGTAGTCTCTGCTTCTAGTTATCTAAACCGGTGTCTAAATCTGTTGCGCATGAAGTAATGTTGCACCAACTGAGTACCCCTTCTGCAGTTGGGTTTACGTAATCCTCCTCACGCGCAGTTGTTCTGTACAACTGGTTGCTCTCCTCTAAGTCAAGGAAAGTGGGTTCTGCGAAACTCTCCCCTTCTGATGGATCTAGTGGTGCTATGACCCTGTAATCTTTGGATTCAAATGCCATCTTTCTTGTCTTCAAGTTGATTATGGTCTGGTTGTCAAACTCCCAATCCAGACTGAGTAGTGTCGAGTATGGTGTTGTGCCATCGATGATTTCGATGACTTCAAAGTCTTCCTTAGTGTGCACCCCATCGAGATCTATTTTTACTCCTTTCAGTCTCCCTATTGGTAGGACCCTATGTTGGTTGGCTAGTTTTATTTGGACATTTGAGTATCCCAATGTTGCCTCTCCCATGCATTGTCAGGTTTTATTGGGTAGCACATTCACTTCAGATCCTAGTTCGAGTATGATGTCTCCCATATTAAAATCCCCAATGTTAGCATTTAGTCTAAATTCCCTACTTGTTCTTCTTATTGTGTGTAGATGATTGACAGTTTTTGGTTGTATCTTTTGTTCCATATTGTTGCTACATTTCTCTAAGATGTTTTGCAATATTTTCACAGATGAAGGAAAACTTAAGACTTTTATGCATGACTGCAAAAATTCTTTGATAGTACCTACTTGTCCCTTGGGTGGAATTCCGTTGGTATGATCCAATGATGGTGGCATTTCATATTCTGGGGCTTCATGGGTTGGTTGCACAGTGGAAGTTGACGCTATGTCCACCTTCTGAAATTCTTGTCTGGCTTCCTTAAAAGTCTCATTTTCTTTGGGTGCGTTGAATTGCTTTCATGGTTCGATGTTCTTCTTTACCCATTGGTTCTTTGCAGGTTCCTTTCAGACTACATTGTTTCCTATCTTTGTTCCGCCACAGGTGACTATATTGATGTTTCATCCATGATCCCTTGCTTGAGCTAAAATCCATTGAACATTATGATTGTTATGGTTCCTCTTTTCCTGGATCTTACTAATAGTGTCAAACATTCCTCTGTCTCGTGATATGATGTGTGAAAAAACATACAAGTCATTGGCGGCAGTGGGCATTCCCGTGCATAATGTTCGGGTAGCTGACAGTTATGACATGTGGCTAGTCCTCTGCCATGTCCGAAACCTCCTATGGATCGTCCTCCTCCTCGATAGCTTGCTCAGTCCCCTCTCGGCGTGTTGTACTATGGTGCCCGATTATATTGTGCTATATTATACTGGGGTTGCGTCGAGTTGTACTGTGGCTGTGCGTTATTGTATGGTTGTTGCACAATATTGTACTATTGCTGTGTAGTTTTGTATGGAGATGGGGCTTGATTGAACAGTGGTGTTGCTTGCCTAGTCATCATTTCAGCCTGTACCTTATATGTGTTTGATGTTCTTTCCCGAATCAGCTCCATATTTTTGCAATCTTTGTCGTCTTAGCCCACTGACTAACAAAAGGTGCAATATGAATTATTTGGAACTGTCTGGTACTTCTGCATCATTGTGCAGTGATAAGGGTCGTGACCCAATTTCTTGCATATTTTGCACCATAATCCTCTCTTTGGTAGTGGGTTTGGCATGCATGTTGCCATATACTGCACAAATGTTGGACATTTGTTCTTTTGGTGTCCTTCCATCCTGCATGTGATGCACCAAACAACTTCTCGTTTTTCCTTGTTCTTATTCTGGTTCAATTGAAACATTAGGCTCTTAAAATCCTCCTTCAATTCTTCAATAGTTGGGTCATTCTGCTGGTACTGGTTCTCTTCCAGCTGCAAGGCTGCCTGTAGAGCCTCGACCTATGTCTAAAAATTCTTCTGTCGTAAGGGATATTTTAGGTGTGGGAGTAGTGAGTTGACAAACAGGTGTCGGTGTTACATATTGGTCATAAGGTATTTTAACTTCCCCTTCAGTCACTTGAATCTATGGTCAATCTCCCATACAAACTCTCCTGGTTTCTGTCTTATCTCGATCATCTCGTTCATGTACTGATCCTCTGAGCTCAGCTTCTGGAACTCATTAAACAGTAGCTTCTTAATGTCCTCCAGTGTCCTCGTCATCCCAAGAGCATTGTTCGTGTCTACACTCATGTACCAGTCTAGTGCATGGTCTCTTAGCGTGATCGCTAGCTACGAAAGTTTGGTATCTTCATCAGTGATCTATTTTTCCTCCCAGATCTTTGCACAAATGAACAAATGATTCTCAGGGTCTTCTGTTGCTTCTCCTCGAAATTATGGTAATCTAATAGTGGGATTGTGTCCTGCAATTCTAAATATTGAACTACTATCTCCTTCGCGCAGTGTAGATACTTGACTAGTACTGCCAAAACTAGTTCCTCCAGTTGTTGCTTCTGCGGTAGATGTACTTCTTGCTGTCAGACTTCCTCCGAATTTCGGTTGTCTAAACGGTGGTGTTCTCTTTGGTGTATTGGCCGTACATGGGTTTATGGATTCCACACTGACATTAATATGGAAAGGATGGCTACCTTCTCCTCCCGTTCTTGGGCCTCTTGTTTTCCTCTCATAGGTTTCACGCAGGATTTCCTCAATATACTCCACAACTCAGATATCCTCTACATCTTCCTCATCGCTTGCCAAGCCCTCCCTCATGGCTATGACTCTCTTCTTGGTATTCACCTTGTATTGGTAGGGTACTCTGCTACACGTCATTCCTGATGACGTTAAGATCCACTTAATTTGGTCGCCATCCATCAATATCGGGTCCAAGAATTCCTCCTCCTTCTTGCCTTTATCCTCACCTTTGTCCATCTATCATTTCTCTATCAGTGTTTCCAACCTTCCCCCGTGCACGCATGGAAGTATAGATGTATGGTTCCATTTCCATTACCCCTTTGTTATATGGAAGTATGTTAATAGAAGTATACATTGATAGAATGTACCTTCCGTGGGGTCCGCATAGAAATTCTTTCTTTGCTATGCTGTATGACTTGGCTGTGTCGACTGCAAACTCTATGATGAAACCTGCCACAATACTGTCAGGCCAAAATTCAACTGTGCGGGTGAATTTTTTGTTCACCTGCTATAACTACTCAACCTATACTAGGGTCCAATCTAGCTGTCGAATCTGGTTCTTCATGTGGTTATCTTTCAACCTTAGTATCCACTCCTTCAGTAGGTGGGGAAAATCACAAAAAAATACTTCATGTAAATCTGTAAACACGTATTTATCCAGATATTTGCGAGGTGTGATGCTAGGGTTTCTATTGTCTTTCTGGGCAAACTCTAGCTCTTTAGTTCTCAACCAGCTTTCTATTTCTGCTTTCGTGGGATTCCACGGTCTCAACATTCCATTCTAATGGCTCAACGGTCTTCTAGTTTCACTCTCTTTTCTCATGCATTCTATCTCATCTACTCAGTCCTCTCTTGTTCCTCTTAACATGACAACAAAACCATTTGTTGGCTTGCTTGACTACTCTTCCCTATTGCCTGCATTGTTGACCTAGGGTTCATATGTTTAAAGGTACCAACAAAGCCTAAAACTATCGGCCCTTATGGTAAACCAGAACGCAACGTGGTACACAGAATTCACTACATAGTCTCACCCGAGATAGCTTTAAATGGGTGGCTGCAAGACTCAGGTGTTTACAGCCTAGGATTGAGTATGAGATATGGGATCCGTATTCTAAGCCATTTATTCTAACTTGTGTTACAAGCTACTATTATTCTCTTTTATATTTTGATCTTCGTGGTATCTTTTCATAATATCCCAACAACAATTAACCAAAAAATATAATAACTCATTCATTCATTACACACAACGTTTAACTACTAAAAATATGACAAAGATATGCATGTATTCATCACATTAAATAGGTATTACTGTGGTTCACCCCCTCCTGAGCTATGTCCACAAAGATCTGGCTCTTAGCTCTCTTATTATGTTAGTTCTGCAATCTTGCGATGTGTGCTTACAACTCTCCTCAGATGGGTAAGATCTCTATGAGGTGAACTAGATCGCACCAGGCTCCTTGGGTTGTGATATAATCCTCAAGATCTACCTTCTTCCCTCCTCTCTAGCTTAGTCGCTTTACAAAAGTAGTTCTTCTAATAAAAAACATTACATAAAAACAATTGAACCTAACCGAACCTCTCTATGATACCTGTGTATCTATATTTATATCTATCGGGCTCTTCATCCATTTACACAAAACCTTACAAAAACCCTAACCCTACTGTCATTAGGTCTTCCCTCTCTGCATGCATGTTTTGTTTCCTTCCAACTATCGCCTCCTTCTTGCATGCACGCATGTTTTGCTTCTTACCAGTTGTCGCTTTCCTCTTGCACACTTTCTTTCCCACGATTTCTCTTCCTTCTCTCATTCTTCTTCATGCATGCTTTCTTTCCCACTTTGGCCTGCTGCCAATAGGCAACCATTTGTTGGCTTGCTTGACTACTCTTCCCTACTGCCTGTGTTGTTGACCCAGGGTTCATATCTTTAAAGGTACCAACAAAGCCTAAAACTATCATCCCTTATGGTATACCAGAAGGCATCGCGTTACATAGAATGCATTGTGCAGTCTCACCCGAGATAGATTTAAATGGGTGGCTGCAAAACTTAGGTGTTTATAGCCTAGGATTGAGTATGATATATGGGATCCGTATTCTGAGCCATTTATTCTAACTTGTGTTACGAACTACTATTATTCTATTTTATATTTTGACCTCCGTGGTATCTTTTCATTATATCCCAACAACAATTAACTAAGCAATATAATAACTCATTCATTCATTACACACAACGTTTAACTACTAAAAATATGAAAAAGATATGCATGTATTCATCACATTACACAGGTATTGTTGTGGTTCACCCCCTCTTGGGCTACGTCCACAAAGATCTAACTCTTGGCTCTCTTATTATGGTAGTTTTGAAATCTCGCGTTGTGCTCTTACAACTCTCCTCAGATGGGTAAGATCTCTATGAGGCGAACTAGATCGCACTAGGATCCTCAGCTTGCGATCTAATCCTCAAGATCTACCTTCTCCCCTCCTCTTTAGCTCAATCGCTTTACAAAAGTAGTTCTTCTAATAAAAAACATTACATAAAAATAATTGAACCTAACTAAACCTCTCTATGATACCTACGTATCTATATTTATATCTATCAGGCTCTTCATCCATTTACACAAAACCTTACAACAACCCTAACCCTATTGTCGTTAGGTATTCCTTCTCTGCATGAGTTCTTTGCTTCCTTCTAGTTGTCGCTTCCTTCTTGCATGCGTGTGTGCTGTGCTTCTTACCAGTTGTTTCTTTCCTCTTGCGTGCTTTCTTTCTCACGATTGCTCTTCCAGCTACCATTCTTCTTTTTGCATGCTTTCTTTCCCACTTTGGCCTGTTGCCAACACCCGACAAGAGGACCCATAGATGTCTGTGTTGAAATTGCTCAATTAGAGGGTCAAAATCCACCCTCCAACTTTTCAACATTAGATTGCTCCTACCCAGAACCCAAAACCTATTCAGTAGAAGAGAGACATCCTCTGGGGATTTTCAAATGAATCCCATCCATCCTTTTGTAAGGTATAATATCTCAGGAGCATACCCAAGGATAGGAACCCATTTCAGTAACACCCATTCTGAGACAGGTCTATCCGCTAGGTATGAATAGGATAGATGACCAACCAACCCACACAATGCCATTCTACAAGTTTCTTCGAGGCCCACATCCGCCCCTAAAACCATCCTTCGAGCTTGCTTATTTGGCTTCCACACTCTTTTCTGAATTCTAGTCTATCTTGAGTTTAAGTGCGAGTATTTTGGTCTGTCAGTCGTTGTTTCCCTTTTTTCACCTCTTCTTTGGTGAGAACCAGGCTCATGAAGACATGAAGTCTGTTGAGGGAAGGTAGTAATCGACGAACCATTGTCAGGAGAGTTATTGTGTAGAGTAGAAATATTTGAAGCGAAACCTAGTGAAGGAGCCAGGGATGGAGAAATATTGCCAGTAAGATGGGTTATCAAGGTAGTCAGACGAGAAGGAGTGGCAGAGTGCATTCCAACATTGTCTTATTTTTTGAAAACACCTTCCCTGTGTCACTCTACTTTGTCTGATGGGTTCATAAGTATCTTGATTTCTTTGAGGAGGTCAATGTTCAATCCTGAATCCATAGGGTCAAATGTTGCTTAGAACCACACTAGGAAAAGTTAAAAACACAGGAGGGACAAAACTTGTCGTTTAGTAGATCCTTCAATGAGAAGTCACGAGACCGCCACAAGACTCAAACCAGTAACCGAGCTTGGTTCAGTAACCGAAAAAGGTGAAATAAAATAATACTCAAGAGTTAACAAAGAAGTCACAAACAAAAGGACAAAGGCTGAGAAAGAGTGCCGATGAGGAAACAATAAACTATGAAAAAATCAAGCCACTTTCTAGGACTCCAATACCCAACCTTATTAATAAGAGTTTATAGCCTGAAATCCTTCTATGTCAAGGACTCTCACCTGGAAAAAGTGGTCCGCCATTGATGATAGTTTGAACCTGCAACTAGGCGGGAACCCTTCTGTTCCACTAAGATACTTCATTCTTCCCTCTTAACACTTGGAAAACGGTCCCTCTTCATCGACCATGAAACTTTATGACCTCTCACCTCATATGTTATAACATATGTACCTCACCTCATGTAATATACCTCACTTATGTTTTTTAATTATTTTTTATTAAACTTTGTTTTATACAATATTTTAAAATATTATACTATTGTATTTTTTAATATATATATATATATATATATTTTTTATAGTTACCTTTTAATGTTATATATATATATATATATATATATAAATATATATAATATGTATAGTTTTTTTTAATGTTTCTATTTTAATATTTTTAAGTTTTTTTTTATTTGTCTTTTATGGTTTTAAAATTAAATTATTAGTTTTTTGGTTTCTATTTTAAAATTTAGGTTTTTTACCTCTCACCTCATATGTTATAACATATGTACCTCACCTCACGTAATATACCTAACTTATGTTTTTTAATTATTTTTTATTGAACTTGGTTTTATACAATATTTTAAAATATTATATTATTGTATTTTTTAATATATATATTTTATAGTTACTTTTTAATATTATATATATACAGTTTGAGTGGGCTTAATGGTTAAGAACATGTGTTTCCTCTTAAGAGGTCACAGGTTCAAATCCAAAGGGGGTAGGGTATGTATACCTTCGTAGACTTTACCAGTCAAATCGTTGGGCGGAGGGGAATCCTTTATCCCATAAACAAGGGGTCTCATACACCAATTTTGGTGTGATGGCTTGGCCGTGACCTTAAAAATAGATTATTATTATTATTATTATTATTATTATTATTATTATTATTTTAATGTTATATATATATATATATATATATATATATATA
>JASDQU010370878.1:43899-59070 GCA_032191745.1 Picea mariana
TAAAAATCTTCCCTAACCTTCTACTAACCTAGGCGCACTTATTAAGCTAACTAGGGGCTTATTTTATTAGATAATTTTTTTGCAATAAGTGTTGGTTTAATAAAACCATAAGGATGGTAATTTCATTGTTGAAACCCTAGCCTAAAGTGACTCATAACTTGTGTTTTGACCATCAAAAGTTGCTAAGAACTTGCCAATTTATTCTACTTGTTTTAATACAATTTTTGAGTGGTTTCTTTGCAAGTCTTGGTGGATAAATTATCTGTTGTCACAAAAAGTTTTCTACATCCATAAGGATGAAAAATGCTTCTACATACATCTTTTATGACATCCATAATCAATCGCTAAAGTCTCATGCTATAGATTGTGAAATTCTCTAGTGATTATCTACTTTGTTTCAAGCATATTTCATTTGAATTTGAGCAATATTTCTAGAATCTTTATTACTTGTTTCACTGTTGATATATACTATCATTTATTTCTTCAAATCATGGACAACAAGCATAGCTTGTTGATACAACTAACATATTATATTGCATAGTGGTTTTCCTTGTGTCTCAGGTAGGTACCAACTTCTCAACAATTCATCCAAGGATTTCGCAACCTCAAAACAACCTAACACTCATTATCATCCTTCCATTTTCATCTAGAATATTGACCACTAGGGGATTGACTATTTCCCTTTCCATTTTCCCCTTCCATTCCCCTTAGGGTCACTGAGATCGCCTCCCTAGAGTGATCTAGTCATCCTTGAAGCGTGGGACCTATATCGAGGTGACATTTCATATAGTGTCCTTAAGTTGTCGCCACTTGCTGGTTGGGTCAGATTCACTCTTTCCCTTTCCATTCCCCCTAGGGTCACCGAGATCGCGTCCTTAGTGTGACCTAGTCACCCTTGAAGAACAAGGCCTATATCAAAGTGACATTGGGTATATTCTCCTTAAGTTATCGCCACTTGGTGGTTGGGTCGGGCTTTTCCCAACCTACAACTTGTGCAATAAAATTTTGGCACCGTTTCCAGGGAGGATTTTGAATCCTCTTTGGAACACTAACGACACTTTAGAAACCTATTATGAATCCTTTATCCCTTATATTTTCTGGTGACTCCACCCAAGGAACATTCCCTTTCCACCCTTAATGAAATCTCCTTGAAGTTCATCTTGAAACTCCACCTTCCATGAACCCACCTTTTCCCCTTTCCCCTTTTCTCCTTTGGTGAGACTTAATCTCACCTGGAGACTCCTTTGAGGTGTCTTTTCAGTCAATGGAATTATGGAACCATGGGATGAACCCTCATTCAAAACTTATTATGACTCAATGATGGCATTTTTATAGATGGAAAAGGAGAAGGCTACTAATAAAGATGCTAAAGAAATGATGAATCGCATAAGAGAGTTATCTCCTACCCTTGACAATGAAGAAGTGTTCGAAGAACATACATATAAATAAATTCATCAAGAAGAGAACACGATGAGTTGTGACCCTTTCGAAGACCTTGATGATACTTTATTTCATGACCTCAAAAGTGAAGAAGTATCAGAGGAAATTTTGGATATGAGAAATCCCCTTGAAGAAAAGCAAGAAAAGAAATATGCACTAAATATCAAGCCTCTTGTGATGAAGAGCCGATGGAGGGGTGTGTCCATAAGAATAAAGAAGAATTATGATAAAACAAAACATATTGAGGCACCACTATCTTTGATCCTTCTCGATGAAGGCAAGGTTTTCCAACCTTGTTTTACTCTTGCACATAATGTTGAAGAAGAGATCAATCTCGATGATGAAGAATTTGAAGATATCCATGTCTCTACTCCTCCTACACATGAATACAAAAAGATGGTCATTTTCAGTCATACTGATCGTATTATGAAAGTACCCTTCTATATGGTGGATGAGCCTATAGAAACTTTCATATAGACTGGCATACGCAGATGGGATCTTAGTTGTCTCAATTTTGATAGAGACCCCATTTATGAAATTGAGGGTACCTCACAGGCAAAGGGAGTGTCATTTTCAAAGGATTGGTATTCATGTGTGTATGATTAATATATTTGGAAGCTTGGTGATTATATAGTTCAGATTTGTTCTACCCCTTCGAGGATGACTTGTTGCAACATACTCATGATGAACTTCAGTCATCCCTTGATACATACCCTTTTGAGGATGCAGATTTGTTCCATGAGGATATTCATTCATTTTTATCATATTTTGATAGACACCAAGTCGTGGCAAGCCCAAATCAGTCCAAGGACCACACTACCAAACGGAAATACTTTCATGTTGATATTTCAGGCGAAGATTTGCAAACGAAGAAGTGAAATTTCCTAAGGTTAAGGGGGGAGTTTTTATATAGATGAGAGCATGTCCCTTACCCTATTTCCCATTGTATGGGAAACCAAAAAGTTTCTTTGGTATTTCTCATACTATCTCAGCCTTTAGGAAAAAATTATTTTTCTGAGTGAAGATGAAGGCGAGTCGTCGTCTACATATGGTAGCCTTCTTTAGAAATGGATTGATCGGGCTTGTGGCTACACTTTCTGAAAGGATGATTGATCTGATGGTTTCTCTTTCCAATAGGATTTCCTCCCTCCCACCCATCTCCATAAGTTTCATTTCATGATGGATTATATGTCTACTTATGCTCATGATTATTATGTGTTGGAATTATCTTTGTTGTTTCACATGGTTAATCACATGGGGAGATATCTTGATGAAATGTTGAACAAGTGGTTGCATTGGTTGTATGACTTCACCTAATGTCACCTATCACCAGATCTTTAGGTCCCCAAGTCCCTAGGTAAGTAGGTAGGTCATTCGGTTTCCTTCATTTTCATCTTGATTTCTCATAGTAGTTTAGCTACATTTCATATTTCATTTTTCTCTACTTGCATATTGATTTCATGCTTAATTTAGAAATTTTTGAAAAAATGTCTAAATTTTTCTTTTTGGTTTTTTATGGATAAAGGGTGATAGCACCACCCTAGATGCTCTGAAGTGTTTATTTGATTTTTGGAAGGCATAGTTCCACCAATATATGTTGTGGTTCTTATGCACTCTACGATGAGCACATGTCCCCAAGTAGGAGCGAAATGTTCCTATTTAGTGGATAACTAAGGAGATTATGTCTCGAGGCCCTTAGGTTGTAGATATGGAGTGCGGAGAGACTACATGATCAACAATATCCTTTGGCATAGATGGAGACCCTTCTCACCACCACAGAGGTCATAGTTTTTCAGATGGTATCCACCACACCGACTGGCTTATGAGAGGAAATGGGCCTTGCTCCATGAGGTACAAGTAAGGTATTATGGTGAGTGTCATTTCAATATTTGAGGAATTTGAGTATGTTATATCTTAGACAACTTTAGATTTCATGACATATTCTTAGACATTATGCCTTTTTCCATGTTTCATCTTGGTGGTTGACATTGTGCCCTAGTAAGTAGTCTTTCCTTGGGATGGGTTTTCTACTAGGAATTCCCTTGAAGAGCCCAGGGATCACCCAAGAAAACGAAACACTTATCTTTCAGAAAAGGCGGATCCACAAGAATTATGATTATGAATTCTTAAAAGGCTAGTTGGAGGATATGAGGTCACATCACAAGTTAGCCTATCATGTTCATGGATATATAGTGGTATGACATTACCATCATCTGGTCACCAAGCCAGGGTAATGGCTCTCAGTTGCATGGCTGAGAGAAAGGGGGTCTCATCATGAGCCAACCTTCTCATTTCCACTAGGTATTTGTGGGTGACATTGTCATCATCTGGACACCATGCCAGGGTAGTGGCCTTCAACTTGTCCTTAAATTATGAAAGAAGCAAAGAATGTAAAAATGATGGGCTTGGAAAAAGTGCATTGCAAACGAAGGTACCACACACCCTCTACAAAGGCACCCTTAACTACTTCATACACTTTACATGGATTAGAGAGGGATCTCTTGGAAACATTCCTTGACCTAGGAAAAGTTCTACCCAATATGGCACCTCGTCAACCCTTCCATATCCAATCTTGGTAAGTCACATAATTTCTTTGAGCACTTAATTGTTTGATAGGGTAATATTTGATGCACTTTATTAGTTGTCTCATTTATTGACTTGATTTACTTATCATGATATTTTGACTTGAGATCCTTGTAGGGCATGCTTTTTTTTCTTTGCAGGACCTAGTTGGTGGAAAATTTTGGAGAAACAAGCCTAGCTTGGGCTTCCATGGGCTTGAAGCCCATAGGTTGGATACCAAGGGACTGCATACTGGATGAGAGAGATGAAACTTCGGAGGCCTAGAAGACATGGTGGATGACCTAACCTAGCCCTGACATTCCAAACATTTTTCCTAGGAGAGGAAAAACATCACCCTTAGAGGCATGATGTCATATAGGGGGGATAGGGTTTGGTGGTGAGGTTGACATGCATTGGCACAAGGATGTTTTGAGGATTTTGAGGCTTTGACCATGGAGAAAGTGACCTATATGCTTGACATGTGGCTTTGGGAAGCCTTCCTACGATCCTCCATCACCAATGACTTTCTTCTAGTGCCAAAACATCCCCTAAATGGGTGACATCTTTATAATTTAGGATTTTCTTTGTGCAAAAAATGAAATTAAAGTGAATTTTTTAATATTAATTTGTAAAAAGGGGAAAGATTAGAGTTGTTGACCCCTAGTCTTGTGTTTTACCCTAAATTATGTGGACAAACTATCTTAGTGACATTTTGTATAAATAAGAGATCATAAGATCTCATTTGAACATAACTCTCTCATCTTGGAGAAGTACTTGGAATGAAATTTTCTCTCTCTTTGGCTAGTTCTCTCTCGCATGCTATGGAATTAATGTCTTTTGGTTATGGTTGATGATAATGATGGTGTTCTATCTCTTGGAGGTCACTTCTAGCTTATTGTGGTGGATTGCATTGTCATGTTAAGGATTTTCTTAGATTGGTATGGTTCTTTACTTTGTTATTATCATTGGCAATTCATGTTAAGGTTTTTTTGGACAAGGCTAGATAGGGAGTATAAAGATATACACCCCTATCACAGTTTCTACCATCATTAGCAATATTTTAAAGTTATTTGCAAGGGTTTTGTTGAGGAAGTAAGAGGATTTAGACCTCTAAGGGTTTAGTAGTCCTAGATATTTCTTTTAAGACCCCATTAACCCATAACTAAAGGAACTAATCTTGCATTAGAGATATAAATTGTTGCATTGGGAAACATGGAAGTTTCAAGTTTTGGTCTTCTCTCATTTGAGTTTTTTTCCCCTAGCCTTGAGCTACCTTGCCTCATTGAGGTGTCCGCTTTCAATCAAAATATATTTCTTCTGTAGTAAAACTAGCCTACAGCCATTAAGGCTGCCCTAAACCTAGCCTACTAACCCTAATTATCTCTTAAACTAACCCTAGACTAGGCCTAAAAATATGCCCTAACCATCTACTAACATAGGTGCACTTATTAAGCTAACTAGGGGATGATTTGATTGGATGAATTTTCTTCAATAAGTATTGGTTTGATACAGCCATAAGGCTGGTAATTTCACTACAGAAACCCTAGCTTAAAGTCACTCATAACTTGTGTTTTCACCATCAAAAGTTGCTAAGAACTTGCCAATTTATTCTACTTGTTTTAGTACAAATTTTGAGTGGTTTCTTTGCAAGTTTTAGTGGCTAAATTCTCTTATTTCACAAAAGTTTTTTCTACAACCATAAGGATGAAAAATAATTCTGCATACATATTTTATGACAACCATAATCAATTTCTAAAGTCTCATACTATAGATTGTAAAATTCTCTAGTGATTATCTACTTTGTTTCAAGCATATTTCATTTGACTTTGAGAAATATTTCTAGCAGATTTAGTACTTGTTTCACTGCTGATATATGCTTTCATTTATTTATGAAAATCAGGGATATAAAGCCTAGCTTTCTGATCCAACTAACATATTGTACTGCATAGTGGTTTTTCTTGTGTCTCGAGAAGGTACCAACTTCTCGGTAATTCATCCAAGCCGTTGGAAACCTAAACAAAACCTAAGACTCATTATCACCCTTCCATTTTCATCTAGAATCTTGACCTCTATGGGATTCACTCTTTCCCTTTCCGTTTTCCCCTTCTATTCCCCCTAGGGTCACCATGATCACCTCCTTAGAGTGACCTAGTCACCCTTGAAGCACGAGACCTATATCAAGGTGACATTGGGTATAGTGTCTTTGAGTTGTCACCACTTGGTGGTTGGGTCGAGATTTTCCAAACCTACAACTTGTGTGATAACATACAAATCGTGACCCAAACCGATGGTCACTCCTTTCTCTCTTGCAAATCACGACCAACCTCATCTTTTAGGAACAATCTCAAATTAGGAATGGTTATAATGAAATGGGATCAAGCTTGGATTTCTCATAATTTTACCTCGAAAAGATTTTTATTTTGATGTCTAAGAGTTATGAACTATCTCATCTCTTTCATCCTATATATTGAGGGTATCTCATGGGAAAAGGGGAGGAAAAGAAAGAGTAAAATTCTAATTTCAAATTGATTATGAAGCTTGGGAAAGGAAATTGGGAGAAGCTTCATCAAGCTATTTGTATGTAAGCCATAAGCTTTTTTCCTTATTAATAGAAGATACACATGATTTTCCCCTATAATTGATTGTATATGGTGATTGTAATATTCATAGAGTTAATATTTTCATGCCTTTGTGATATATTATTAGATCTATGTTTTATACATGTTACGTTTGATCTCGTGAAAGGTGTTTGCTTGTTTTCCTATGTGTGCATACCTATGTTCATGAAAGTGAAGGATATCTTCAAAGGAGAAAATGACCAAGGACCATGTACGGACAACCGTCGAAGTATCATGTATGTTTCTCAACTTCTTATCTTGTATATCTTTTCATGTATGATTAAGATCTAGGAAAATATGCAACTTGCATCTCTATTCTGTCTTAGGTCTAGGAAGAGACTAAGGGAGGTAAATCCTATAGGGTACACTTATCCTACAACACTCCATGGGTGGAAGAAACTCTAGCATCCAAGAGCATTAAACCCCTCATCAGACTACCCGCAAAGATGATTTCAATGCTCATATTGTTGTTTGGGGATACATAACCATGCACAAGAGGTGACAATTCTACATAGGTGCCAATTCCCTCTTGGAATGATTTATTTACAAAGTTTAATAATGAAGAGTACCCTAAATCAAACGCACATAGCAACTTGGAACTTATGGAAGTGGATGATGTGATGTTCCCAACAATAGTAAAATCCCTTTTACACTCTATAGCTGCAAGAGATCATGTCATACCTTGCACATAACTGATGAAATGGGTTATTGGAAATACTGACACCCAAAATTGTAGGATTGTAAATGATAATGGGGAATTTATCTACTATTTTCTCCCCCGGTATGTCAATAACTATTACAAATTCCTATAACTTAATGAATCCACCAACAAATAATTTGTGATTACATTTTATGGAAGCTATGACACTAGAAATATATTGGGTAGCTAGTGGAAAGAAGACAAGAAATTTGTCAATCTTTTATTTGGGAGGTATGCCATCACTAGCTTAAGAGAACCTTATATGTATGTCATGATCCTATTGTGTAGATTGTATGGGGAAAGAGATTGTTCTCAGTTCTTTGAAGTTTGGATTCCATTGGCTTACCATGTAGTGATGTGGGGAAAAAAATTCAATTGGGAAGGTATTATTTCCAAACAGATCAGTAAAAATATCAGTCAAGCATAATCACCACAACCTAGTTCTCCTCCTACTTTTCACATGGTATCCTTCCTCCTGGATGTGTTCTGTGCCTAGAATACCTTCCTTGGTCTGTCACTTAGAAAACAGGTTTCTGAGTTGCCAGTCCATGTATATTTCAACATACCTTGAAAGAGTAGATATAAGAATTTTTATTCCTATACATGTGATTTTTTCATGGCCATGATTTATTTTCTCATCTTTGGACAAGAATGTCCTAGGTTATCAAAGTAGGTAAATAATATCCTAACATGTATAGGAAACTGGTACCTAGAGAGAAAAGTAACTATTTTTTCCTCTTTACCTCTAGTAGAAAAAATTAAAATTGTCAATTTAGGAGTCTCTTCCAACAAGGAAGTTGATAAAGGGAAAAAGGAAGAAGAGGAGAGGCTCAACAAAGAGAAAGAAAAACAAGCCTTGCAAGAAGAAAAAGAGATAATTATGAAAGAAAAATAATAGGAAAGGATATTGTAGGAAGAACATAACAAGAAGCATGAAGAGAAAGAAACACATAAGGTACTCATAGAACAAAGGAAGAAATCAGAAAGGGAACACATAAATAAGGAGTTAAAAGAGGAAAAAATACCAACAGGAAAATCCCTGAAAAGAAGAGTAACATTTGAAGAAAAATCAAGAGAAATAACATGCCGAT
Source organism: Picea mariana (assembly GCA_032191745.1). Classification (NCBI taxonomy): domain Eukaryota; kingdom Viridiplantae; phylum Streptophyta; class Pinopsida; order Pinales; family Pinaceae; genus Picea; species Picea mariana. The sequence continues at coordinate 52,311 of JASDQU010370878.1, forward strand.
GAGCTCAAAAGAATACAGAAAGAAGAAGAAAAACATAGGAAGAAAGAGGAGCTAGAGTAGCTAGAAAGAGAAAAGGAAGAAAAAGTGCAAAGTCTTAAGGAGGAAAAATAAAAATCCACCACTACTATGAATCCTAAATATGTTATTGATTTAACAAAATATGAGGAGAAAGGGGGGGGAGAACTGTTGTCCCCATCATAAATGAGGATGTGAATAAATAGGATCCCTTAGCAAGTGTTATAGAAAGATTTTCCTCACCCCATGCAACTTGCTCAAAATGTCTTTTCCATTTCCCTATGCAGACTTGAAGTCCACTTTTCACTTCCCACAGCTAAAAATCATATTTTTCCACATGTACACGCCCTACCAATTGTACAACATGTGTATGCGTAGTTTGCACCTTTACAGCCCACATACATTGGGTTTGGCACTCAAAATTAAAAATTGCGTCGGCTTTCCATGTCACATCATGATATCCATGATCCTTGAGCTTCTATACATTGGAAACTCTCTGACTCGACCCTTCATTTCCATTTGAAGGCTATAAATTGGTCCATATTCAAACCATAGAAGGGAGAGAGAATTCAACTTGTGAGAGCAAAGTTACTCTAGAGAAATTATTCACTTCATATTGAGTTTGCATCCCTTTGTCCTTTTAAGTAAGACATTGCTTAGCCCCGAATATCTTCCCTCTTTGATAGAGAACCTCATTGTCTCTCTTATATGAGCTTGCCTTTGGTGGAGGATTGAAGTGGTGGAGGCCTAGCTAGAAGGATATTAGTTTCTCAATTTCAAGACATACTGACACAAAAGTTTGTCATTTGTATACTTTTGTTGATCATATTATAATATAAATACTCTTTTCTCATCCAATTAATGTCTTGCAAATATATGACTTATTATTCCTTGGGCATATTTGTTTTGAATATTTATGGATTATTCTATTATATGTGCTAACAATATGTATTATCACCATATGCTTGCGTATCTTGGTTGTTGAGGACAAGTTGCAGGTGTATAGATTTGAGTCGAGTGCTCAATGGTGGTATTCTCCGAACGTCCAGACAAGGTAGGACTTTTATCTTGTCTTGTTGGTACTTTCATTTATATAGCATACTTTGGATTAGAGTTTATTTCTATAGTCATTTCCATCTATTGTGGTTTACCCCTTGCCATAGAGTGATTTTCCTCATAAAAACAATCCTAGTGGGTTTGAAGAAGGTGGCAACATGAAATGACAATAGCGAACAAGATACTCACTCAAACAAAGGTGACACCTCTCACTCAGGAAAAGATGACAACTCAACAACCAACAGTGAGAAAAATCAAGATCCACCCGGTGGTCAAGAATTAGAGGTTCCTTTGATTGGAATTCAAGGAGGAGACACAATTGTTTATGATACTCAACCCGATCAAGATGAAAAGAAAGAAAACAACCAAAATAATGGTAATGATACAAGTGGAGGAGATGCAGAGCATAGACAAGAAGATAGATTAACACCACTCCTGAGCAGACTCCAAAAACTGATAAAAATGATGAGAACCCATATGAACGCTTATTGGATGTCTCATTGACTGAGAATGAGAAGAAGGGGGGAGAAAAGTAGAATAGACCCTAGGAACATCATATATGAGGTGAAGCCTAGTGAGAAAGACAAATGAACATATAAGGATTCTCTAGTAAAAGAGAAAACCCATGACCCCATTTCAAAACATTTCTACATTCGTGGAAGTTTGAGTAACATATTGTCCTCGGGTGATCAGCCCATCCCTTAAATAGTGGAGGAGGTGGCTGACTTAGAATCTTTTTCCTATGGAACAAAGAGGAGTTTTTTAGTTAAGAGAAATCATAGGAAGATAAAGAACACATTGGAAAGTGGCGTGTTGTGTAGTTCATAGCAGGTAATCATAGATAATTAGAAACCAAAGATAAGACATTTCAACAAGTTTGGTCATCTCCAATTCCTCATTCGACAAAGAAATCACAAAAGAAAGATATTTGGAACAATATATAATATATATAACCTACCTCAAACATCAAGTGCATATCATCAATAAGTTGGACAGGTGGATAAATTGAAGAAATACTCTCTAGAAGAGAATGACAAGGCCTTAGGGTGTAGGAATATTTGGCGATGAGAACAATTTCCCTTCAAGAGGAGTCCCTATTGTTTGATATTACATGCAAGGAAGCGCTTTGGTGGTCCAACAGGGGTGATGGTGTGTTATATAGATTCTAGTTCATCGAAGAGGTGAAAAGGAAAAAATGTGCAGAGAACCACATTATAGAACTATTGTCAGACGAACGACTAGCTCAAATGCATTCAACTTCCAAACATTGGGCAAATATTGTGGATGATCCAAGAGACATAATGGAAGAAAAATGGGATCATTTCAATTGGGTATGGGAGAAAATGAACCAATCAATGGTCGATCTCTGTTAAATTTCAACTCTCCCATAGAATTTCGGTCGATAGATGAAGTATCAGTCAATTTGCAGCAAGCAAACAATGAGTATAAGGATGAGGTCAACAAAATACATATTGTGGAATTAGGACATGTACAAAGGTATTTCATCGATTAGATTAAGATCATCGATCAATTGGAGTAGTCATCCCATAGAATGAAAAAGTATACTCGTCAATTCTAGGACAACAATCATGACTTGAGTATGTTGATGGATCAAAACTAGTTTCCTTCCGTGGACATATTTTCCAAGCTCTACTTTGAGTGTGTCAATTATGTGGAGGATCATGCAAGTCCAAAGACACCCACATCGCCCAAATCATCTTGAATCGATCTGATGTTTATCTATTTCATGTCACCAAGGTGGTTATTTTTAGTTTGTTAAGTTTGTATAAATGATAGGGTTTTCACCATAGTTATGGACCTTTGGCGAATGAAATTTTCCATTTTATTGTATTAGATAATTGTTTTCTACAATTAATAGAGAAGCTCATTTGGAGCCCAGAAGTTGATTTGAACCACTACGTACTCAGTGATCAAAGTGTGGATTGTTTTATGATCTATCTCCTTATTATCAATGTCTACTAAGATGTTCTTTTGACTAATTTATCTTGAAAATATTAAATCCAACTCTCATCGGTCATGCTTTTAATTCGAATCATCATGTTGGTATATGTTTAGATTTATCTCAATAACCAATATTCTAGAATTATTTCCTAGTAACTCATAGGTATTTAGCTAAAATTTTACATGCATGTGTCATAATTGTTTATTAAATATTTTCAAGGAATGATTTCTCTGAGGAATACATATCAGTTAATATGTTTCTTATTATTTTATTTCTTTTGAAAACTTAGCTTTAAGAGAAATTTCATTATTTACACCCTTTTATTTTACTTGATTGGTTAACATAATCATTTATTGTAATATGCAAGTGATTATTGTTTTTCCCTACCCGAGGGGTTATTATCTCAAGCAATCTTTAATAATAACTATATTCTAAACATACATAAAAGCATATTCCTATAAAATAGAAAAATAATGAAAGAGATAAAATTGACAAATATTAAAGCCCATTGAATGGTATTTGGGCCATTAATTTGGAGGATTACACTGTCCAAACAATGAAGAGTCTAATTGGGCCTTGTCTTGAGGTGTTATCCCTCATGTTGATTTAAAGGGAATCCAACCCCCTCAATAGAATTGTCACTAGAAGGAAGGCCCAATGCATGGCAGGTCATCTAAGCATCCCACATAAAGAAGAAAATCCCACTTGTATTACCTCACCTCGGGCTGAGGAAACCAATAATTCTCACCCTAAAATCCCTTATGCAATTTTCCACAAGGAAGTGAATACATTCAAGAGAATCACTAGGGCATACGCTAGGAAAATAGGAACATTACCCTTATCTCCATTACTCCCTCGAAGAAGAAGAACCATAAAACATGTTGTATCTACAACATAGTATACTTTCGTATAAACAACTAAAGACTTAGTGGAACTTTCATTAATTGAAATAGAACAACCCTTTGGATTAATTTCTAATACACCCACAATTACTCCACCTTCCAGTACTTATTCTAAACCAAAAGTCCCAAAGTTAGAAGAAGAAGAAGAATTTGATTCAAAAGCTTTAGACTATGAATTAGATCACATGGGTTATAATAATGAATATAACTGTAAGGGAAATAATCATCCTTGGTTAGCCTGAGATGCCTTGGATTTTCCTGGTCATTTACATAACTTACCTAGGAATTCAGAGAAACTACTACAAAAGCTTGATCTTGAAACATGCGGGTTTCCAAAAGATCATTTTAGGGAATTTATGTTGGCTATTCGGTTAATCAATGTACAACATGAGGATGTAGTATGTTGAATGTTCCCTTACACATTTAAAAAATTATTTTCCACTTGGTATTTCAACCTCCAAGTTGGTTCCATAACTAGATGGACCAAATTCCAAAAGGACTTCTTAGAAAAGTTTGCAGATGAAACCACAACTGGTGTTGTAATGGAAGAACTATTCACTGCCACTATGGGTCCTACAAATAAAGTGAAGGACTTTTTCCAATGTTTCACCATGATCCTGAGATACAACACCTACACAAGAATTGCAAATTGAAATTTATGCAAATGCTCTACTAGCTTCCATTTCCATGTTTGTTAACAGAACTGCCAAACACACCCTAGAAAAAACTTTGAAGAAGCCAAGACAATTGAGTTTCATATGAAAGGGTGTAAATAAATCCAAATTTCCCTAGGAAAGAAAGAAACATGACAACCCAAAAGGGGACTTTTGTTGACAAGGCCATAAGGGAAACAAGTTGACCGAAATAATGAAAAATATGGTGTTGACATGGAAAGTTTGCAAAGAGTGATCAAGAAGATGTCGAATGAGATTGTATATATGAAAAAAATGTAGGAGACGGTAAATCCAACGAAAGTCCTTATAGAACTTTTTTCAAGATACCTACTCCTTTGAAATCCATTGAACCTCCTTCGACTAATTTGAATATTGATTTAGGAGAGGTGGCTTCAAATTCCTTCTCCAGTTATAATCAAGAAAACCACTCAGAAAATAATTGTCCTCGATGGATAAATATCATGAATTTGATGGCCAATAATTTCTTATATGGGTGGGATTTAACGAATTAGACGAATGACCCATCATCTAACACTACATATGAAGAATATAATGAAAAACCATAAGGAATAACTATGGTATTATAGGATGTAAACCATATGATTCCTGGAGTTAACCTCACTAAAGAGGAGGAGTTGGATGATGTTACGAACCAAATATCAAGATAGCATATAAAAACCTTAGAATATGTACTCAACGCCTTGAAAAATATAGAATTTCAAATAATAAGCCTCTTCGAGGGGGAAACCTCCTTATACACCACATAAATATCCAAATACAAGATGATTCCAAATGAAACTGTCTCCTGGTATATATAGGAGACTAGGAGGTACAATGACAACTAAAACACCCAAGCCAACATAAAAAAAAATAACATTACTAATATAATATTCCCTAATTAAGGGGTAATGTGCCATTATTTAGGGCTTAACATGCCCCTCCCCTTGAGACAAGTGTTGTTTGTAACGCTTGAGTAATTTTGGATGCTTTTATATAAAAGACTCATCTTCCCAAGTGGAATCTTCAGTAGGTAGTTTCCTTCACTTAATGAGATACTATGAAATGGATCTATTCCTCAACTGGTGAATTCTTGTGTCAGTGATGGATTCAGGCTCCAATATGATGTTTCCTTCCTCGTCAAGTTTTGGAAATATAGTTTGAACTGGGGTCTTGTCACCTATAACCTTATTTAAGCATGAAACATGGAAAAATGGGTGTACTTGTGAGGATGCAGGCAACTCCAATTTGTATGCCATAGTACAAATATTTTGCAATACGTTATAAGGGCCATAGTACTTTTGTGATAATTTATTATCCTTCTTGGCTTGTTTGAGGGACATCTTTTTGTATGGTTGTAGTCTTAAAAACACCCAATCCCCTACTTCAAAACTTCTTTCACTATGATGTTGATCTGCTTGTTGTTTCATGTGATTCTATGCCATGGTCAAGTTGTCCTTTAAGATTTGGAGAACTTGTTATTGATGCTCGATGTGATCTTCCATTGCTTGAAACTTATATTTTTCTTTTAGAGAAGAAGTGATGGAAGGAGGGTGGTATCCATAGAGTGCCATAAATGGTGTCATTTTTGTTGCAGTATTAAAGAAAGTGTTATACCACCATTATGCCAAGGGTAACCATTTGAACCATTGTGTTTGTTTATCATATAAAAAGCAACGAAGTTATCCTTCCAAACATTTTTTCACTATCTCGGTTTGTCCATCAGATTGAGGATGATAGGATGAGCTATGAGCCAATTGAGTACCCAAACAAGAAAATAATTTTGTCCAAAAATGTCTAGTGAAGGTAGGATCTCTGTCACTTACAATAATCTTTGGGATTCCATGTATTTTTTGTTCTACCTCCATGAATGTGGTAGAAACTGTACTGGATTTGAAGAGATGAGAGAGTGCACAAAAGTGTGCATACTTGGTCAGTCTATAAAAATAGCCATGTTGACACTCTTTCCTTCAGACTTCGCTAAATCTATGATGAAATCCATGGAAACCTCCTCCCAGCACTGACTTGGGATGAATAATGGTTGTTAAATACCTAGGGTCTTAATTGTTTCCACCTTATTTTGATGGAAAACCAAACATTCTGCTACAAACCTTTGAACATCAGTTTTAAGGCCATCCCAAAAAAATTCCTTC
>JASDQU010370879.1:4585-27936 GCA_032191745.1 Picea mariana
TTGAATACCAACTAAAACTAAGCAGGAACTTAGTTTCTCCCTGGTTACTACCTTTGTCAACATGTCTGCGGGATTCTGGCCAGTATGTATCTTTTCCAACTTCAAATGTATATCTTCCAAGATGGATCGTATGGCATGGTACCTGAGCTATGTATTCTTAGAATTTGAATGGAAGGACGATTTATTTTCAATATGAATGGCACTCTCACTATCATAGTACAACCTTTTATTCTCTTTCTTCTTTCCCAATTCCTCCATAAACCTTTATAACCAAATCATTTATTTACTAGCCTCTGTAGAAACAACATACTCTGATTCTATTGCTGAAATTGAAACAACCTTTTATAGTTTCGAAATAGAACTTACTTTTTTTACACCTACAGTAAAAGCATGCCCTGTGGTGCTCCTCCTTCTATCTTTATCACCTGCCATATCTAAATCAACATATCCCTATAGAACAGTTTTTGAACCTTCAAAACATAATGCATGAGTAGCAATACCTCTCAAATACTTTAGAATCGACTTTACTTCCTCCCAATGTTCTTTATCTGGATTGTTCATATACCTACTCATAACTCCCACTGCATGTGCAATATCTGGTCTTGTACAAACCATCACATACATTAAGCTACCAATTGTTGATGAATGGGACTCTGGACATGTATTATATCTCCTCATGTGTCTTGGGACACATTTCTTTGGTTAATTTAAAATAGTTGGTCAAAGGTGTACTAACTAGTTTTTCACTCTGCATTCTAAACCTTTCCAACACCTTCTCTATGTACTCACCCTAAGAAAATGTCAATTTGCGATTTTTCTTGTCTCTTGTTATTCTCATACCAAGAATTTTATTTGCAACACACAAATATTTCATCGCAAATGAATTAGCTAATTTATTCTTGAACACATTTATATCCTGCATATTAGACCTTGCAATAAACATGTCATCTACATACAATAGAAAGATAATATAGCTTCCATTTTCTAGCCTTTTAAAATAAACACAATGATCCAAATGACATCTACTATAACCTTGTTCTGTCATAGACCTATCAAACTTCAAATACCACTACCTTGGAGCTTGCTTTTGGCCATGCAAGCTCTTATTCAACCTGCATACTAAATTATCCTTTCTTGTGACCTCATACCCTTATGGTTACAAGAAAGGGTATGACCTCATACCACAAGACTTAAAATAGTCCTAATTGAAGTCATCTTAACAACAGGATAAAATATTTCATCAAAATCTATAACTTTATTTTGCGCAAACCCCTTTACAACAAGTCTAGCCTTGTACCGTTTTTTCCTTCCATCTTCTTCCTTCAACCTGTAAACCCATTTATTTTGCAATGTTCTTTTTCCTGCAGGTAACTAAACCAAATCCAATGTCTGGTTATTTACCAAGGAATCCATTTCCCCTTTCATGCCTTTCTCCCACTTCTTTTTAGTGTATACCTGCATTGCCTCTTCACAAATTTCTGGTTCACCAGAATCAATCAATAGTAAATAATATAATGAAGGAGAGTATCATTCAGGGGGTATAGTTAATCTGGTAGATATTCTAACAACACTTGTAGGAGTTTGAGGTACATGTTGCTCCTGTTGTTATAGATTTTAATTTTTTGGTACCTTTGAAAGAAAAAAATTAGTGATCTCATCAAGCATTGTGTATTCTGGTTTTTTTTTTCCTGTTTCTTTCTATGCAACTGATATTTGTACATGATTGTTGGAAACAGACCCATTTGGGGGAAAATACTATTTTTGGGGAGATAATAACGAAGGAAAGAAAGTACAACTTGAAGGAAAAGCAACATGTGTGAGGGAATCATGTGATACGTGCATGCAAGGGAGACCTAACTATGTTAGAGTTAGGGTTTTTGAAATGTAATGTAATGGATTATGAGACAAGAATATATATAAGTAGTACTTAGGAGGTCTAAGGGACGACAGAGTGTAAGAACTGCAACATTTTGTAATCTGGTGAGCTAGAGAAGCATCGAGAAACTCGATCCCGAGGGTTAGATTACAAGCTGAGGAGCCTAATGCGATCTAGTTAGCCTCACAGGGATCGAGAACCCTATTGAGATTGTAAGATCCAAGACTGTAAACACGTGCGGTGTGACAAATTGTTGATACATAATAAATATCTCTAGAGAAAGATATTTGTGGACGTAGGCCAGGATGGGGTGAACCATGGTGAATCTAGTTTTATGTGATTGAATGTATGCATATCTATTGTTGTTAAGAATTAAATGCTAGATGAATGAATGAAGAAACTAGTTAGATATGATACTCTGCATGCATGAATAAGAATGAATTTTTTAATCAAAAGGTTAGAATAAATAAATAAATATTGCAAGGTACAACCACATATCTCCACTCATTCCTAGGCTGCAAACACCTAAGTATTGTGGCCACCCATAAAGCTATCTCGAGTGAGACTGCACAATACACTCGGTGTACTACGTTGCCTTTTGGTTTACTAGGGGGGGAGATATTTTTAGAGGGATTTTTTTGGAAGCTTGTTAAATTTGAACCTGGGTCAACCTATGACATTAAGGCAAGATCATAGTAGATAATTGATAAACTAGAATAACAAACCAAAAAATGGTTTCGTTGTCGTTTGGTTGGAACAAGATGGGACTGAGTGAATGAGATCTATTGAAGAAGTGTAAAAAGAGGGCCAGATTTGACGACAAGACGTTAAGAGAATGAGAATCTAAAAGGGGATGATGAGGTCATGGAACCCAACGAAGGCATAGATAGAGAGCTTCTTGAAAACAAAGGAGCTAGATTTTCCGCAGAAAGATAATAGAAACCCAAAGTTAACACCGTGCAAGTATCTGGACAAGTATGTATTCAATGACTTGCATGAAGTATTTTTTTGTGATTTCCCACATGTGTTGCAAGAGTGGATATTAAGGTTGAAATACAACCATCCTACAAATTGGATCAGACAGCTAGAGTGGAATCCTGAAGAGATCACGTAGTTACAACAAGTTGACAATAAATTTATGTGTGCAATATATTTCTAGTTAGACAACATTGTTGTAGGATTTATCATAGAATTTGCAGTAGATACAACGAAGTCTTACAAAACAATAGAGAAAGAGTTCTTTAAGGGAACTCGAGTTAGGTATAACAAATCGTTATATACTTCCATTAAGATATTACTATATAACAAAGGTGTAATGAAAATGGCATCAAACAACTAAACTTGTCTATGTGCATGGGCGAAGGGGGGAAGCACTAATAGGAGAAGGAGAAATGGAGGGAGAAATGAATAAAAGAAAGAAGGAGGAGGCCTTGGACCCAATCATGATGGGGGAAGACCAAATCAAGCAGATCATGGCAACAGATAGAAGAATGTGCATTGGAGTACCCTACCAATATAAGATGAATACCAAGAAGAGAGCCATATTCATGAGGGAGGGCTTGGGAAGTGATGGAGAAGAGGTAGAGAATCTCCAGTATGTGGAGAAGATTGAGGAAATCCTGTGCGCGACATATAAAAAGAATATGAGAGGTCAAAGAGCAGAAATAGAAGGCAACACTCCTAGCCATATCAATGATAGTGTGGAACCCATAAACCCATGTGTGACTAATACACCAATAAGAACAACTCACCATCTAGACAACCGAATTTCAGGAGAAGGAAGGTAGCAGGAAGTACATATACACAGGGAAAAAAACTGGGGGAGCCAATTCAAGAAGAATTAGTCAAGTCTCTACACTGCACTAAGGTAGTAGTGCAACATTTAGGATAGTAGGACATGATCCCACCATCAGGTTACCAGAATTCAAAGGAGAGGAGTCAGAGGACCTTAAGAAGAACTTGTTAATTTGTGAAAAGATATGGGAAGAGAAATAGATCACATATGAGGACACTAAACTTGCACAGTTATCCATCGGGACAAGAGATCATGCACTGGATTGGTACATGAGCTTAGCTGCAAACAATCTGTTAGGGACAACCAGAACTATTGGAGATATAAAAAATCTATTGATAAATGAATTTTGGAAGCCTAGGTCATAGGATCAATACATGAATGAGATGATAGAGATTAGACAAAAATGAGGAGAATCTGTGTGGGAGATTGACTAGAGATTCAAACAATTGAAGGGAAAGCTAAAGTATGTCATGATCAATATGCATCATAGGCATCTGTTTGTCAATTCACTACTCCTACACTTGAAATACCCCTTGTGACAAAAAAAATTTGAGACCCAGGAAGAGTCTCTGCATGCATCCCTACAACTAGAAGAGAACCAATATCAGAAGACAGATCCATCCATAAAGGAGCTAAAGGAGGATATCAAGAACTTAACATTTCAGCTAAACCAGAATAGGGGTAAGAACAAAAGAGAAGTCATTTGGTGTACCACATGTAGGATAGAAGGACACCATAAGAATGAATTCCCAACATTCGTGCAGTGCATGGAAACAGGACTGCCAAACCCCTTTCCAACACAAGGACTATGGTTTGAAATATGTAAGAAACAGGGGCATGATCCATATCATTGTCCAATGATTTAGAAATACAAGACAGTACCTAAGAGTTCATATTGCAACTTTTTCAAGTCAGTACGCCATGATGAAAAATATTGTAGGAACAAGAACCTGATGAGGGAAAGAACATCAGATGTGTACAGGGTGCAGGAAGAAATGATGATCTGGAAAGCTACACCATAGTTTAACCAAGTACTATCCCCATATAACACCGCGCAGTAACAGTATAACACTGCATCACAGCACTATAATATCATGCAGCCACACTACAATCCCGTGTAGTATAACCAGGTGCCCTAGTACAACACATTGCAAGGAGATCGAGCTGGCTACAGAGGTGGAGGAAGAGGAAGAGGAGGCTTTGGAAGAGGAAGAGGACCAATGGTATTCCATAACTTTCAAAAACCATGACACTATTCAAGAGAATTTACACTTCCACCTATGACATGTATGTATTGTTGCGCATCAGATCATGACACAGAATAATGTCCCACACTATTGGGGAAGATCCAGGAAAAGAGAAATCAGAACAATCAAAATGTTTAATGGATTTCAGTGGAAGTAAGGGATGATGAAATAAATATCAACATAGTTACACGTGAAGGAGCTAAGACATGAAATGATGTAGTAAGACAAGATCCAACACAACACCAATGGATGAAGAAGAATGTTGAACCGCAAAAATAGTTTGATGCACAAAACGAAAAGGATATATTCAAGCAGGCCATACAAGAATTCTTGAATCGAAACATTGCATCAACATCAACTGTGCAACATATTCAGGAAGTACCACATACGGGATGCCTCTATCATTGGATCCCACTAATGAAGCACAGCCCTAGGACAAGTAAGTACGATTAAGGATTCTCTACAATCCTATGTCAAACTACTAAATGATCAATCATCTTTTAAATTGTTACAAAATATGTTAGAAATATGTATCACAAAGGCAGAAGGAAATCTAGAACAAAAAATAGTTAATCATCTGCATACAAGGAGGATAACAAGCAGAGAATTCAGATTGAACGCCAACATTGGAGATTTAAACATGGGATATATTATACTGGATTTAGGATCCAAAGTAAATGTGTTACCCAAGAATACATGGAAATGTATGGGAGAGCCTTCATTAGGATATTCACATGTTCAGCCGAAACTAGAAAATCAACACAAATTTCTCCCAATTGGAAGGCTAAAAGGGGTGACAATAGATCTGGATGGAGTGCGCACTAAAGCCAATTTCGAAGTGATAGAGATAGTGGATGGCATAACACCTTATCTGGAATTTCTTGGCATGGATTAGGTGTTTGAAAACCATTCCATAATCAAATTAAAGACGAGGAAGATGGCATTTGAATCAGGAGAATACAATCATTGCACCATTAGATCCATTAGAAGGGAGAAGGTTTATATAATCCACTTGTTTAGACCCAGAGGAAATTAACTAGTTGTACAGAACCACCGCGCGAGAAGAATATTATGTGACTCCAACTGCAGATGAGGTACTTTGTTGGAGAAGTATCACGCCATGCACGTCGGACTCAAATACAGGGTTGGAGAATCGGTAGCAGAGGTTACACGAAGTCTCCACAAGAACATGTGCAAGAATAGATCGTGCAGTAAGATGGGTAGGTACAGAGATAAGAGAACCTCCCAGCTTCCATGAGGTGAATGACTTAGAAACATTCTAAACAAGATACAAATATGAAGTGTTAGAAAATCAGAGGCTCTTATCTCTGGATATAGAACTCAAGGAAACACCTTCAAGATGGTGGGGTGCACACAAAGAGATAGACAAGGACTAGTACCAATGTAATCGGTTACTGTGCATTAGATTTGGCGCAAAATAGGGAAGAAACCAACTACAGAAATACCATGGATAGGGGACACGAGCATAACACTTGGAGAAGTGCAGAACACTATGGATAATGATGCCACCAGAGGAATGGCCTCATAACTTTATTCACACATTAGAAGGGATTCCAGTAAACTAGTATATAGAGCAGGAATTGCACAGAGGAACTACAAATTGGGCAGTATTACAACAGAATTTTATAGTCACTTTCTCATTTGAGCATGAGAACCCCAACATAGACTCAACACTCAAGAAAATCAGAGGGGTGATATTCATTAAGGAACTAGAAGTTGAACTTATGACAGAAGATCAACAACATAACAGATAGAAATGAAAAGAACTATTGTCATGCTACCATGTGCACGAAGAAGAACCATATGAAGATGACCCGCACAACATTCAGATAACAAAAATTCAAGGTGAAAGAGAGGTGGAGGGTCCACCTCTGGAATCACAAGGATTTGTTGTGTCGATCAAGCTAAAGAAATTCAACATTGGGACAGCTGATAATCCCAAAATGGCCAGCATTGGAGACTACTGGGATGAGGAAACAATAGAAAGCATAACAGATTTATTGCATGAGTACAACGACCTGTTCCCAAAAATGTTCATGGAAATGAAAGGAATAGCAGGAGAGCTAGGTGAAATGAAGATACCTCTCAGACCTAAGGTGACACCGGTCAGACAAAGACCCTATAGACTAAACCTAATATATAAGAAAAAAGTGAAAGAAGAAATTGACAGGTTGTTGGAGGCTAGAATCATAGAACCAGTGGAGGAATTTGAATGGGTAAGCCCTATGGTAGTTAAGGAGAAGAAGAAGGGAGGGATAAGGATAGGTATCAACCTAATGAAGTTGAATGATGCTTTCCTACATTACCATTTTCCTACCCCTTTCCTAGACGAGGTGTTGGAGAATGTAGGAGGCCAGGAAGCTTACTCATTCATCGATCGATTCTTAGTCTACCATCGGATCAAGATAGCCCCAGAAGATAGGTACAAGACCACTTTTTCCACAAAATGGGGGTCCTACCAGTACACAGTCATGCCTTTTGGACTGAAGAATGCACCAACAATATTTTCCAGAGTAGTCAGAGATGCATTCAAAGAATTCATCCTCCAGTTTCTAGAGGTATATCTAGACGATTGGACAGTCTACAATTTGTTGAAATACCATGTAGAGGTATTGAGGATGATATTAGAAAGATGCATTAAGTGTCAAATATCACTAAACATCAAGAAGTGCATCTTTCGAACACCTTTTGGGATATTATTGGGCTATATTGTGTGCAAACAAGGCTTGCTAGTATATCCTGCCAAGATTGCAGTAATTGTTAATCTACCACCACCAAAATTAGTACATCAGTTAAGAGAAACATTGGTACACAAGGGATAGTACACAAAATTCATAAAAGGGTATGCATAGATCACTTCACCAATGGAGAAACTGTTGAGAAAAGATAGCAAGTTTCAATGGAATGAGGACTGTCAGCGAGGATTGGAAACTCTAAAAGAGAAGATGGTAACCACACCAATAATAATATTCTCAGATTGGGAAAAGACATTTCATGTGCATGTAGATGCATCAGCTATAACACTTGGAGCTATTCTGGAGAAACTAGAAATAGAGGAATTGGATCATCCTATAGCATTTGCTAGAAGAAACATGTCAGAGTCATAACAGAATTACAATACCACAGAAAGAGAATGCCTAGCTATGGTCTATGCACTTTATAGGTTCAAACATTGCTTACTGGGAAAACATTTCAAGATGTTTATAGATCACTCATCTCTCAAATCCCTAGTCAACAATCCAGTGTTGGGGGGGATAATTTGTAGATGGTTACTGTTGTTCCAGGAATTTGAATTTGAATTCATAGTCAAACTAGGGAAGTTGAATGCATGACCTAATCACCTATCAAGGCTCACCAATGGAGAGGAACATATGAATCTAGAAGATAAATTCCCTGATGCACAGTTATTTTTAGTCCAAGTAGATGATGAATATTTTGCTGACATTATTCAATACTTGAGTATATGGACTGTGCCATAAGAATTCAACACTGCGCAGAAGAAAAATATGGTAGTCGGATTTGCAGACTATCAATTGATTGTAGGACACTTATATAATATGGGTGTAGACAACATCTTGAGAAGATGTGTACTAGAATATGAAAGACCTAGGATTTTAGCAGAGGCCCATGAGGGAATAGTAGGAGGACATTATGCAAGAAAATCTACCGTGAAAAAGGTATTTCGCGCAAAACTTTGGTGGTCGATTGTTCACAAATATTCAAAGTACTACTGCCAAAGATGTGATGTATGTCAGAGGGTTGGTAAACCTAATAAATGGGATGAGATTCCCTAAGGCCACAAGTAACCTTATAGGTATTCGAAAAATGGGCAATAGACTTTGTGGGACCAATTAACCCACCAGCAAAGAGGTCAAGAGCAAGGTATATTATTATTGCGACAGAGTACTTAACAAGATGGGAAAAAGCAACACTAGTAAAATATTGTAGCATAGAGATAACAACACACTTTTTGTTTAAGAAAGTGATCACTAGATTTGGATGCCAAAGGATTTTGATGAGTGACCAAGGCACTCAGTTCATTAACAACACTATTAATTCTATGACTAAGGATTTTGAAGTATATCATCAAAAGAATACACCATATCATCCTCAAGAAAATGGAACTGTCGAAGCCTTTAATAAGATCCTAGAAAATGCATTAATAAATATCTGCAATGTCAACATAGATGATTGGGACTTGAAGATACCAGCAGTACTATGTGCATACTGGACTACATTTAAAAAATTGATAGGGAAGAAACCCTTCAGATTGGTGTATGGACAAGAAGCAATGGTTCCATTAGAGTTCTTGGTACCTAGTCTGCGCATAGCAATAATTACTAATATGATAGATTGAGGTGCAATACAAGAAAGGCTAAGTGAACTAATTCTCATAGAAGAAGATAGGATTCTAGAAGGGTCTCACAAAGAGGTACATAAATCAAGGGACAAAGCTTCGCATGATAGGCATATTAAAAGGAAAAATTTCAAGAAGGGAGACCTAATTTTGGTGTACGACAGTAAATCTGTTTAGCACCCAAGAAAACTCAGAATGCATTGGTTGGGACCATATGAAGTAAAGACTGTCATAGATGGGGGAGTTGTATACTTGAAGGATTTGGGAGGAACAGAACTCAAACGAATTATCAATGGGAGTCGACTGGAACTGTAGAGGGACAGTAGACCTCCTAGCACCTAGATAAAAAGAAAAAAAAAGAAAAGAAGAAGAAGACTGCACCAGACAACAAAGGAATGTGTTTAGCAATAGGGGAGTTGTCGATCCATACACTAGAAGACAGAAAGCAGTTAAAATAGAGTTAGCGCAAAAAAAATAAAAAAGTCCACGCACACTAGTGAAACAACATATCGCACACTTCAAAAACTTAATGCGTCGGAAAAAGGACCAACGGTGAAAAAAATGTGGAAATTGGAAAAATGGCGGTTAGAGCAAAAAGTCGCCAACTGACGGCGTCTATCAAAATTGAATGATAGGAAATTTTGAAGTGACATCGCATTAATCACGCCAACCAACAATGTTAAGGGAATTGAATGTCACGTACGTGGGAAACACTAATTCATTTAAACCACATCTCGGGTAGCTTCTCTGAGAAGCTTCGCAACACTTGCTATATAAGGAAGTAACACGGGTAATGGAAGGGTTATTGTGAAATTGTGCAATCACAGAGTGAGAGATTATATGGAACAACGAGCGATTTAGAAAGAGATATAGAGCTAACTAGCTCGGCGTATATCAACCTTAACCACCATGGCACCACCCAAGCTAGGTGTGTCAAGCCAGGCCTGCAGAAAACTGTGAAGCCATCACAGAGAACCACAACATCCATAGAGAATGGAACAGGAACCCACAAAGACTACCAAATTCGTCAACTTGGATGATATTCCCTCACCCAATGTGGAACTACCGAGCCCCACACCTATGGTGGAGGAAATCCAACCAACAATAGTGGTTGGCATGGACATTGATATGTTGGAAGTGGGACAGGGATAGAATGCCAAGGATGTAGGAAATCCTTCATTCCCTGAACACACTAAAGAGGCTCTAAGGGTAAATGGGACAGCCCCAAACCAGAAAAAAGTAGTCGCGCGAGGACGTTCACACACAGTAGAGTCAGAGCAACAACAAGGGGGTATAGTAGAAGATGTTACCGACCGGCCGGAGGCATATGCCAATGATAGAAAAATGGAGGTTAGAACCTCGACTCAGCCACCACAGCAAAAGGGAAAACAACCCATAGCAAGATCACCACGCAGATAGGCTGCAACAACCATAGTATTACAACGCATACCAAAAGGGGTGCAAGCTATGCCTAATCTTCTTGGGTGCATGGAAAAACTACGCTACTCAGACCACGATGTGGACGACATGGACAAATTCCGTGAATTTTCAAGGCATGTCTACCTTGAGAGCGTGGGTATAGGACCCTTCGGTGATCCAATTTTGCAACCAAAATAGTGGGCAACCAAACTGGCCAACATCGAGATTCTAAACCTTTTGGATATCCCACATTTTGGAATGGGTCGCGACGTAAACAAATGTGTTAAGAAGATGATGGTAGTCACCCATGGAGGTATCTATGGGTGGAAGATCCTGTCTCCATAAACGTAGAGATCATTGCTCATATTACAAGGCTGCCATCTTGGGGGGAGAATCTCACGCAGTACCTCGATGAGAAGACAAAGGAGAAGGCACTAGCAAAGGAGATGAAAAATACATATGGCACATAGAGAGGGTCGCATGGAATAATCATCAAACGCATTAGTGATGCAACAACAAGGTTGGCCACTAAATGCATGGCCTGCAAGTTTCTTATGAATTATTGCAAGGAGGAAGTCCATTTAGAGGTCGTCACTACTGCATCACAGTGAGTGGAGGGCACTATGCTCAGTTGGCCCCCCTACTTATTAAACATGTTCCTTGAGGACTGTAGAGACATTCAAGACCTAGGGACAAAGTTTCATTACTCTTGGTTACTCATATTGATCACTTTGATCGGATGGAGGTAGCCCCAGTATAAATACTTTTGTGAGCGGACCAATTTTTGCTGCACCACACAATACACATCATTCGGGAGCACTTCGGACCCCAAATTCAAAAGCACAAATGCAAGCATGTTCACGGGTTATTACAACAACCTCTAAGAAATCATTGCTAACACTTGGAAAATTACTCCAGAAGTGGTCTCACAATACCAGGACATCACCAACTTCAAAGTGACCAGGCACACCGTATGAATCCAAGCGCGAAGGGATCCCAAGAAGGAATGGCTACAATTGCAATATTGTGTCAAAGAAGAAGGCATAGAGATGGCCATCAAGGATTGGCAATATGACTGGAGAGTTCAAGTTTTGACTCGATATATTCCCATAGGTAAGGAGGATGATGCAAGACAAGATCGAATACCTATCGGGGATAAAGTTATTCCCAAGAACCCTAAGCCAAGTCAAAATTTGGCACAACAAAAGAAGGGGGGTGTGCTAAAGAAAGGTACCTAGGCTGGGAAAAAGGACACCACCCACACACCGAAATAACAGGAAAAAGGGGTTGCGGCAACACAAGGATCCCCATCGAGTGCTACCCCACAGGAACAAGGCTAGACGAAGAGGTCAATCATACACACTAGGGGTGTGCGGAAAAAGGCCAAGGTGCAGAAGGAGCTGCCAGAGTATACAATCATTGTGGATGATGCAGATCTCATAGCCGAAAGAGTCCAAGACCGAGAAGTTGTGGAGTTTGAAGAATCCCAACACCAAAAGGACCAAATTCAGGATGAGTTGGTTGATATAAGGCAAGTCCTAAAGTAGATCAGATAAGTGTGGAGAACGAACAGAGGAACAGTGTCATTCCCCGCAGCATCAGAAGCAGGAACCAAGGCTGTACCGAGCGAACATGAGATGATCCAGACGATAACACAGGTGAGCCTGACCTTCCACATTACACCCAGCATGTTGTTCATAGATGATATTGTAGCCATGACACCCTTGAAATATCTAGCGCATATAAAGTTGGTAATGAAGTGGATACCAACCAATCCAATATACAAACTACAAGTCAGTGTCACGTAGGAGGTGCAGTCGCACGCACGAACAAACACAGTAGAGTTGAAGCACACAAAGGACAACAAACAGGAGTTGGAGTTGGTGCTAGAGGAATTCAAGCTCAATACAAAAGACGAGAAATATTGCATGGATAGGATCGAGCATGGGGTGGTTGTAGCCTATGACAGAATTCCAAAAGCATGCAAATAGCAGAGCCCACAAAAACGCACAAAATTGATTAGATTGTGAAAACAATTGATCAATACAGGCAGGAGATCAGGAACCTCCGGGAACAACTCATTCCTACCACTCCCCTAGAGGTGAAGGAACAAAGAAAGAAAGAAGCATCCTGAAAGATGGATGAAATGGAATGACAAGTCAACGCAGTTGTCGACTTGTTTGATAGGGAAGCGCACCTATGGACAAAGCTAGAGGAAGATCAATAAGTCCAGTACTAGGACCAAGAAGAGGAAAAGATAAGCATAGCCATCCATGACCTCAAGAAGAGGCAGAAAACAATGAAGATCACCAAGCACCTAAAAGGGATGAAAGACATGAATAAGCTGCAAGCAGAGATGGTAGTTGCGCAGATGCAGAAGAAGGACTGACAAGCTCAAATGGAACCTCTCCAAGAGATAGCAGCGGAGGTCATTGCACAAGAAGAGGAGGCAAAGAAGAACATGGCGCAAACACAAGCAGAGTGCGCAAAAATTATCATGGAGGATATCAAAACACAAGTGTTATATGCGCTCAAAGAAAAGACCATGCAGGCTCAAACACAAGGAAGGGAACTCACAGACATGTTCCACACTCTAGCAGGAGCTGTTGAAAAAGCATGCAAAGCATAGGTGGCTTGGGATGAGCCACATGTCATTGTTGGGGGCTTGTTGGACATAGACCCATTCGGGGGAAAAGGCTATTTTTGGGGAGAGAAGCATGAAGGAAAGAAATGACAACTAGAAGGAAAAGAAGCACGTGTGAGTGAAGCATGCAAGGCACGCATGAAAGGGAGACCTAACTATGTTAGGGTTAGGGTTTTTGCAATGTAATGTAATGTCTCATGAGCCAAGAATATATATACGTACTACTTAGGAGGTTTAAGGGACGACAGAATGTAAGAACTGCAACTTTTTGTAAGCTGGTGAGCTAGAGAAGGATCGAGCAACTCGATCACGAGGATTAGATCACAGGTTGAAGATCCTGGTGTGATCTAGTCAGCCTCACAGGGAACGAGAATCCTGTTGAGATTGTAAGATCCAAGACTGTAAACATGTGCATCATGACATATTGTTGAGACATAATAAAGAGATTGAGAGCCATATCTTTATGGAAGTAGCCCAGGAGGGGTTGAACCATGGTAAATCTTATGTTATGTTATTGAATGTATGAATATGTATTGTTGTTAAGAATTAAATGTTAGATGAATGAATGAAGAAACTAGTTACATCTGATACTCTGCATGCATGAACAAGAATAACTCTTTTAATCAAAAGGTTATACTAAATAAATAAAGATCACAAGATACAACTAGAGGTATCCACTCATTCCCAAGATGAAAACACTTGAGTATTGTGGCCACCCATAGAGCTATCTCAGGTGAGACTGCGCAATACACTATGTGTATTGCGTTGCCTTTTGGTTTACCAAGGGGGGCGATAGTTTTAGAGGGATTTTGTTGGAATCTTGTTAAATATGAACCTAGGTCAACCTATGACAGTAAGGTAAGACCACAGTACATAACTCATAAAGTATAATAACAAACAAACAATGACCTTCTCATTGAATATGACATCTCTACTCCTAATGATTTTGTGATTTTCATAATCCCATAAGCGATAACCAAAATCATTAACATTGTATCCAATAAAGGTACACTTCTTGGATTTTTCGTCAAGCTTTGTTATATTTTCCTTATCAATATGAACAATTGCTTCACAACCAAAAGTCTTCAAAAATGAATAATTTACCCTTTTATCTGTCGATGTTTCTTCTAGAATTCCACCACCCAAAGAGCTTGAATATCCTATGTTTATTGAGTAAACAACAGTATCTACAACATCTTCCCAGAACTGTAAGGGCAACCCAACATGCAATCTCATACTCATTGCACACTCCATGATTGTCCTGTTCATCCTTTCTGACACACCATTTTCTTGTGGTGTTCCTGGAATTGTCTTCTCTCTACGAATTCCATGGTATGAACAGTAATCATCAAAATCCTTGCTGCAATATTCACCTCCATTGTCTGATCTGAGACAATTCAACCTTTTTCCTATCTCATTCTCAACCAAAGATTTCCATTTCTTAAAAGTGTCAAAAACATCGGATTTTCGTTGAATGCAATAAAAACAAGTTTTTTCTAGTTGCATCATCAATAAAAGTAACATAATAATGAAAGCCACCAAGAAATGATACCTAATTTGGTCCCCATACATCTGTATGCAAAAGCTCTAACCTTTCACTCTTTTTTTCTTTACCGAATCTGAGAAATATAACTCTCTTATGTTTTCCATAAACACAATGCTCACAGAAATCCAAATCAATTTGTTTAAGATCTGGAAACAAATTTCTTTTGTGAATTATCTGCATCCCTTTCTCACTCATGTGTCCAAGCCTATGATTCCACAATGTTGTATCCACTCATGTAGAAGCTAAAGAGATAGAAGAGTTAGTATTACCAGTACATAAATAAAATGTACCTACCTTCTCTCACTTTTCTATCACCAGTGATCCTTTGGTGACCTTCCACGCATTATCTATAAATATAGATATACACCCTTCACTTGCCAACTGCCTTGTTGAAATTGAATTTTCCCTTAGATATAGAATATGTCTTACTTCCTTCAACAACCATTGGTTTCCATTCTTTTTCTTTATTTGTACCTTTCCCATTCCAACAATTTTTCATGGTGCATCATCACCCAAATGAACTTGTCCAAATTAACGTTGAACATAATCTAGAAAATGTTTCCTATGGGGTGTGGCATGAAATGAAATCCCTGAATCTACTACCCAATACTCAGAAATATTATCTACAAAAAGAATCAAAGAATTTTGTAACACATCACCTGTTAAATTTGCTTCTTGATTTTTCTCTTGTTGTCTATCTCTTTGTTTCTTTGGAGCTCTGTAGTCTTTCTTCTGATGTCCTTTCTTACCCACAATTCCGACACTCTATCTTTCCCAGTCTGTATTTGGATCTTCCCTTCCTAGAATTCCCACGGTTCCCTGAGCCCTTTCCTCCATCCTTTTTTCTTACCCTGGTCTCCATGTTTAATGAATTACCTGATGTCTCACGTGTTCTTTTCCATTGCATTTCCTCACTAAGGATAACACCAACAACATCATCAAATTTTAGAGTGTTTGAACCAGAGACGAAGTTACTTACAATCACGACCAAGTCGTTCCAACTTTCTGACAATGAGCACAAGATTAGAAGAGCCCTAACCTCATCATTAAATTCCACTTTTACAAAACTTACCTGATTAGTAACCGTATTAAATTCACTTAAATGATCTGCAACAGACCCACCTTTTGACATATTCATATTAAATAATCTCTTCACTAGAAATACCATCTTGGACACCGAGGATTTTTCATATAGTTTATCCAATGCATCCATCAACTCCTCTGTTGTCTTTCCTTTTTAAATATTGAAATCCATCGACGTTGCCAGACTCAGCCGTATCGTTCCTAGTGTCTTTTTGTCAAGAACCTCCCATTCTTCGTCCTTCATGGTCGTCGGCTTCTTTGTTATTCCACCCAATGGTAGGAATAGATCCTTCTGATATAAATAATATTCCATCTGCATCTTTCATAACTCGTAGTTTTGGCTGTTAAATTTCATGAACCTAAACTTTTCATCTTCCGGCATTGCTCCCACTCGAACTAGGAACCCTCTTTTCCTGTGAGTTACCTTTCTCTCTGATACTAGTTGTTAGAAAAACAGGATCACAAAGCAATAAAATAAAACAAATACAGACATAAAACACATAAGATACATAATAAAATAAAGACACAGATATACATGGTTCACCCAGTGTGGGTTACATCCACCAGAGAAATTTTCAAGTCCTTATTTTTTATTATCCAACAAAATGAAGGGATACAATCTATAACACACCTACTATAACTTCTTCTTCTTTCTTTCACAATATCCTCTCTCATAATACAATATTCACAATAATACACAGCCATAATACAATTCCCTCATAAAAGAGGGTTTCCTTCTAGAGAAAAAATACCTAAAATAACTTCAGCCATAAGATCTGTGACATTACAATGAACCATCCATATTGACTACGAAATTACAATATTTTACAAGGCATTTTTTCACGATATTTCACTTTGGGGGTGATGCCCTCGAATCCCCCGCCATGGGGGGGAGGGGGGGCGACAGTTGTGGGGGGGGAATGCCCCCCACATCGTTAGGGAATTAGTTCCAATCACGATTGAAAAAAACCTTTGAATCAAGAAGATAATCAAGCTCCACAACCAACAACCTCAGGAGCGAGGTCGACCTCACAGAGGTCTAGACTATCTCTGTTACCTTGTAGGCCGTAGAAGAAATGTTGGTATCCATGACTCTGGGTCACACCAGTCTCCTCCCCTGGATATCCATTTCGATGAGACGTCGGGCTTAGATACCTAATTTGGATTTTATGAGCAGGACGAAATGAACACAAATCATTATTATTATTAGCACAGAGACATAATGAACAATAATAGAGATACAATAAAATTGGCTTCTATTCCATATGGAAATATGTTGAAACTGTAAAATGCAGACTGAAAACAATCTTACTAGAATGGTGGTGGCTTATCTTTGAGAAGAGATGTGACGGTTGCGCTCATTCACAAGAATATGAGTACAATGAGGCTCTGAAAGCCTTTTACATAAACATGAATACCAAAACCCTAGACATCCAAAAACCTAACCCTAGGAGATGAAGCACCAAAATTCATGTGGGTCCCGTTGTGGTAAGTTGGTACATTAACTTCCCGGGGTCGTAACTTTTGCATACAATCTCCATTTTAGGTGCACGATATCCCGTTGGAAAGGTCTATCTCAGGAATACAAATTATGTCGTAAAACTCTGACTTTGTTTGTAATATGGCTATGGTGATACCTAAAAACAGTTTGTAGGGCCTCAAAATGGCTCTGGAAGTTCAGGACGAGAAAATTAGGAGAAAAATACCAAACTGAAAACTACCAAGTTGAGCCAATTGGAATAGGTGGGTGGCCACTGATATCCACCTGGATCAATACCAACATTGAAGAGGAAAATTGGGGTTGTCCAGTCATTGAGGAGGACGCGTCGGCTTGACTTTCTAAAAATGCAGAGGGCTTGTTCATAGCCATTTTGTTTCCAAATAGAATGCTAGACCACTCAGATGCGCATGCAGAGGCGTCACACCCAGACTATTTGACTAGCCCACCAGAAGGCCATTGGGGCCTTCCCATCATTGAGGAGATACCTCCGCTCATTTTGATTCAAGATATCATTCCTCCATGGGAGGAGGTCCCAACTTCTACACTGCCCAATCTCTTAGTGGATCATCTCAATCTGATAATGGAAATCTGCAAAGACATGACTGATTATATTTTTCGTCGAGAATGCTTAAATCATCAGCTTGGTCCTCTATTTGAGACACTCTCATGTGGACCAACTTCCATCAATTTTCCAGTTTGTCGTCAACCCTTCACCCTCGTCCTAGCTTGGAATCGACACAGTCATAGTGAAGAGAGCAACGACACTTTTGGTGCATGATCTATTAAGTTTTTGTTACAGTTTACACCTTTTTGAGATATGTAGGATTACTTTTAATAGCCTTTTGAGGCTTCTATCTAATTGTGTTTTTATTTTGCTCACTCTAGATATAGATACAAAAAAACAACTTGGTCAACTCTGAGCTTGGAGTCTACACTGGTTTCCTCTTTTTGACAGGTCGACCTCCAGGTTCCCCACTATATGTAAGTTTTTTAGTTTGGGAAGGTAATACAAATTTTAATTTAAAAAAAAAAAACGTTTTTTCAAAAAGTAAATAGTGAGTTTTGTAAAATATCATTTCAAATCATATTTTTCAAAAATAAATAATATTTAATATTTAAAATCATTTTTTCAAATAGTGAATAATCATTTTTGTAAAATTATTTTTTAAATATTTAATAATGTGATATGCTGAAAATATTATATTTTCATTTCCATTAGCATTTGAAATCATATTTTTCGAAAAACAAATAATAATTTAAGATATTGATAATATTAACAAGTTAACAAATAATAATTTAAGATATTGATAATATTAACCAGTTAATATGAGTGTTTGTAAATAAATATTGACCCCATCAAATTTGTAATCAAAAAATAAAATCATTACCAGAGATTACTCATTACGCCACAAGGTTATTGTGCGATGTTTTAAAAAATTATATTATAAGTGAACATATCGTTAAGTGACATGAACTGTTGTTCACGTTCGCATGCTTCCTGTCTTTAATTATGTTGAGGAAAATGGTGACACTAATGATGAAATAGACATAATCATTTATATTATAATGTTACGTACAATATGACAAAATGATGAAATAGACATAATCATTTATATTTTATATTTTAATATTTTTTTTTTTTTGTTTGTTAATTTGTGCGATTAATCTTTGGCTTGAGAAACCGCGACTCACGGACATCTAAGTCGTCAAAATCACCCGGGGATCGCACCCGGCCTGAGCCACACCAACCCTTAACATGGTTGGATTTTTTGTCCCCGCAGGTTTTGAACCAGTGACTTTAACATCACGAAGTGGCTTAACAACACACTCCGTCACGGATTGTCCTACACCTCAGGGACTAATACTATTTTTTTTGGTGCAAAATACTTTTTAATTAATGTCATGATTTGATATATACAGTTGATATCAATGTATAGTAGGTTTTATTATATTTATCGGTAGGTGATCGTGATGCTAAAGTCCGTCCTTAAATGTGCAAATTTAATAATAATACTTTATTTTGGATAGTGTGTTCCATAATATTTATAATAATATTTAATAATACTTTATTTTGGATAGTGTGTGTTCCATAAAGTATGTTAGAGGTCATAGGAGTCGACCTGAAATGAAGTAATATTTTATTTACATCCCTTGAAAAGGAAGCTGAGCTATGATGCTTTTAACGTAAAACCGTATGCTTTTAACATATTTTTGCAGACTTACCATCCAAATATAGTTAAAATAACTAACGCTGCTCTTACTTGCAGACCTTCAGTTCAAATAAGGTTAAAAGCCTGCTCTTATTTGAATCTTATGTGTGTTTTTCTATCGAGTATGCTAGATTTCACTTTATATAGATGTGACAATTACGTTAATTAATATCCCCAGGATAAGTATATGCATAGAAGTCAACCTTAAATAAAGTAATATTTTATTTTAAAAGATCTCACGTCTTGGACTAAAAACCTATATTTTACCTCCCTTACTGTCCAGTTCTCCTTTAAAAATATTATATGTTTCGGCAGACTTACCACCCATATATATTTAAAAATAGAGTGGTTGGAAATATAATAGAAACAAACTCCATTGAGAGTTGTTTCACATGGATGTCAGAATGGTTGGAAATAGTAAAATACCCCTCCCAAGCTGGACAGGAAACCATCGAGTGGTTGGAAATTATCAGCCAATTATTAAACAATTGTTTTGTTCACTACTTGCTGCCGTTCATTTCATTATTGGACTACCTGGGGAGGTTTATTGGACTACCTGGGGAGGTTTATAAAGGGAGGGACGAGATCCAGAACTTCACCTGAGCTTCCTGGAAGTTTCCTTCGCCTCCAAAATCAGGTACTGACAGATTGGGGACTTCAGACTGGAAAGCAATGGGTGACGGATCTGGAGTAATACCTGGGCTGGCTGGGACCAGCGCTCCACTAGAAATAGACTGCATATCAGACACTATTAAGATGCCAGACGAGGTAGATTCTGCCAATCACTGTACATATTATTCATGCTGCAAGTTTCCAGTAGCTCTAAACATTATAGGAACATTCCTTATAACCTTTCAATTTAACTTCTCGTGAGCAGGAATTCGCTGCATATTACTCTATAAATATTTAATGTTAAAGCTTCTAAAATTTGGTTGATTAGCTGAAGTGAGGGAGTATATTGATTTTCAAGCAAAAAAATTCGAAAATTGAAGTACTTATCATGCCTTTTAATTATTTTTGTTGGTCAAATATTACAGAAAGTAAAACCTGGATGGCAAAAAATAACGGATTATATTGGACCAGGAATTATTATCTCCATAGCCTTCCTTGATCCTGGATGCGGTAAGCGATTCTCAAGTTCATGTAAACCGTGAACGAGAAAGGGACCTAATAAGTTGGATATTATTAATTCTCATTGTGTCTCACTGGTGTCTGATATGTTGTTTCCATTGTTTTTCAGTGGAGTCGGATTTGCAGGCAGGGGCGCAGTATAAATACGAGGTATATCCCAACACAACGATATAAACAATGTGTCTATTTCAACCTAACGAAATGCTCTTTTTTCTAACTATATATACATAATGTTAGGTAATGAGAACTTATCTAAATCGATAAGTTCTGGGATTTTTATAAGTAATCCTGAGCAAATTATATTATCAGATAAAGACTTAAAAAAAACCAGATCAGCAGCAGTGCACCAGTTTGTCTATTTTTTCATAAGAGAACTGTCTAGAAAAGTTGGAAAAAGTGGAAAACCTATTGCTACTGCAGTTAAAACAGTCCTTCATTTGGGAAATCAGATCAGCAGCAGTGCACCAGTTTGTCTATTTTTTTATAAGAGAATTGTCTAGAAAAGTTAGAAAAAGTGGAAAACCTACTGCTACTGCAGTTAAAAACAGATATTGTGCTTGAGAAGTTGATGATGAAATTGATTATCTAAGAAATGGCTATGATGGGTCGGATGCCCTTGTCCAAAAAACTAGAACAGAATTGACAAAATAAAAATAGCCATGCTAGATTATGAGTGAGAAGGCCCTGCCTCATGGTGCACCAGAGGAGCAGGCACAATGATGCTTGAATTTCATCCGGTTGGAGGGTGAGTTCCTCTTTTTCCTCCTTCCTATCAGCCAGCATCCAACCCAGGATTAGTTTCATGTACCAATAGAGTTCAATGGTTCGGAAGTATTGGGACTCCCCGGTCCCAACCCCAGTAGCCGGGATCCACGAGCTGATTTCTGATCAAATTTTATCCTCCGTCACAAAACCTCGAAAAACTCAAACATCGGCCTCCACTAGGTCGATATCAGCTTGGATGTTTGGAGGGGTGTGCTCTCTGTAATCCTCTCACCTGCGGCGAGTAGTCGGGAACCAGTCTGTCGACCTCGTCCATGTCTATGCCTTCCACTGCGTGCCATTGTGGAGGCTGGGAGAGGGGAGTTGATGGGATTAAGGATGGCGGAAACGGGAGTAGAGGTCAGAGAAATGCAAGGAAGGGTGCGGGGGGAGTTGCAGAGAGAGCTCTTAAGGTGCAGAGAGAATTCCACAGAAAACCTAAACTGTAGCGGAGGATAGTAGGATAAAACACACAACACCATCCAAGAAGTAATAATCACCAGAAGAGGGCCAGTCGAGATGGAGTTATGGCAACCCTGGCTGTGATGGCCAAAGCCATAATGTCTTCACGTAGGGGAGTACATGCAAGCTGCAGCCCAGTTACCCACCGAGTGTGGTGAGGGAACTGCTTGGGAGTATATGCAAGCTGCAGCCCAGTTACCCACGGAGTGTGGTGAGGGAACTGCTTGAAGGCCAAACAAAGCAGGGAGTGGGTGAAGGAATTATGTAGAGGTCGGGGCATGATGTGGGGGCATGTGGAGGGGTAAGTGGGGATGCTTGTCGTCTAAGACCGTGGGAATCCCGAGGTTGTTCTCTTCCCGACCACCCGATACGGGGATACATTTTCTCTTTAAAATAGATCATCTGTCAATAATTATTCAGTTGATTTCATAGTGGTAAAATATCTTTTTCAAAATATGTTCGCAACAAATTGTCATTTGTTATATCTAAATAAACGTCTAATTAACATCAATAAACTCTTAAAGTGAGAATTGATTACGTGAAATTCTACAAGAGATTGCGCCTTATAATCATACAACTTCCCAAATCATATTCTTGAACGTGTGTGTTTTTTCTTTTGTAGCTACTATGGATCATTCTTGTCGGGTCAATCTTTGGCGTCCTTATCCAATATCTTGCAGCGAATTTGGGAGTCGTGACAGGTCTGTCCCGACACCTAGTCTCGGTTTCCTCTGTAAAACAATAATATAAGCTGAGATTTTCCGAACAAAGTATTATGCTAACCCATGAAACTTCTAGCATCACAGGTAAGCATCTGTCCCAACACTACAAAGCAGAGTATCCAGCGAAATTAAACTATCTCTTATGGCTGCTATCAGAATTGGCTGTTACTGCAGCCGATATTCCTGAAGGTTAGCTTAATGTGTTCTGTAAATGTCTTCTATTTTGATTTCTGGTTTTAAATTGCATACAGCTGGTGTTGAGCTGTTTAATGAAGATATTGATAATTAATTTGTCATTTACTTACCGTGTTGTCGCACTGTATTCATCACAGTGGTTGGAACTGCTCTTGCGTTAAATATGCTGTTACATATACCTATTTGGGTTGGTGTTTTCATAACTGGAGTCAGTACCCTCGTTCTTCTTGGAATGGAGAGATTTGGGGTGCTCTATCCTTTCCATTATATTTTATTCATGTGTATTTTCATACAAGATTCCCTTCTAATTTTCTTATCTAAGCGTTGTTACTTGAAAGTCTTTTAACCTGTGTTAAATAAAATGTGTCATGCCAGATGAG
>JASDQU010370879.1:28036-38134 GCA_032191745.1 Picea mariana
GAACACTTACAACAATTTATTTTAGAAAATTTTATTTAGTCAAACAATCTATATCTAAACACTAATCGACAGAAAAGAAAACTACAAATAGACTAGACTTTAGCAACTGTCTTAGTGAAAATGTCTGCAAGTTGTTATTGAGTCTTTATATACCTGAGTTCTACTTCCTTCTTTTGCACCAAATCTCTAATGACATGATACTTTAAGTCAAAATGTTTTGTCCTCCTATGATGGATTGGATTCTTGGCCAATTTGATGGCACTAGTGTTATCACAAAATATCAGTGTAGAATGATTTTTTTTCTCTCCAATTTCTTCTAGAACTCTTCTAAGACATAATGCTTGTGTACCTGCTAAGGTGACTACAACATACTTTGCTTCTATGGATGAAAGTGCAACTATACTTTGCTTCTTTGAGCTCCAAGTAATCAAACCTGAACCAAAAGAGAAACAATTACCAGATGTAGAATTCCGGTCATCCAAACTACCTCCCCAATGAGAATCACAAAATCTAACAAGATTAAACCTTTTAGAAGTGTAGTAATGAATACCAAAATTTAGACTCCGTCTCACATACCTCAAAATCCTCTTGGTTCCTTCATATGTATTTCAGATGGCTCTGTCATGTATCTTGAAACAAGAGAAACTGAATAAGCAATATCAGGTCTTGTGTGGTATCTTGAAACAAGAGAAACAGAATAAGCAATATGAGGTTTTCTGTGGGTTAGAAACATCAAACTTCCAACAATACTTATTTATGTTGTCTCATTAACTATTTCAGCACCATCATCTCAACACAACACAATTCCATGAGCAGTTGGAGTGGAGGTTGGTTTACAATCTACCATATCAAATTTCTTCAACATATATTTTTCATACTTTGTTTGACAAATGAAAATTTCTTCCTCATTTTAATAAACCTCCATACCCAGAAAATATTGCATGAGACCCAAATCTTTCATCTCAAATTCATTCATCATAGCAATTTTGAATTCATCCTTCATCTTAGAACTAGTATCCATATATAATAAGTCATCAACATATAGACTTACAATAAGAATATTATTGCCTTTTTGTTTGTAGTAAAGTGTAGGTTCACTTTTACTTCTATTGAAGCCACTCTCCTTAGTCTTCAAAAAATAAACCCAACACTTTCGTGAGTAATCATCAATAAAAGTAATAAAATATGATGACTTACCCAAACTCTTTGTCTACATAGGACCAAAAATGTCTGAGTGAACTAACTGAAGTGGATAATGGGCCCTCCATGCATTTCCTTTTGAAAAATTTCTCTCTTGCATGTTTTCCTTTAGCACATCCTTTAGAAATATCATTTTATTTTTGAACCTTAGGAAAACCATAAACTAATTATTTTGATGTTAGAAGTTTCAGACTATGAAAATTCAAATGTCCATACCTAAGATGCCACAACCAATTTTTTTCTTCATATGCCATATTGGCAAGATGGTTGTTATGTTCTCCAAACATCAATGGGAACATCTTATTCTTTGACATAGGCACAACTGTAACAACCCTATTGCCTCTATTATTATCATAAATTGTACAGTGTTGATTTTCAAACACCACCTTATAATAGTTCTCACACAATTGGCCAACACTCAATAAATTATTCTTTAATTGTGGAGTGTAATAAATATCTTTAACACTTTTCATACCTTCTTTAGTATAGACTTCCATATCTCCTTTTGTAGAAACCTTCAATGCTTTGTCATCACCCAGTTTGATCTTGGATTTGAAACTCTCATCCATTGTAGAAAAGAGCTCCTTATTTCCTGACATGTGGTTAGAACACCCTGAATCTAAATACCAAATATCTTTAGTGCTATTTTCAGCTTTGTCATAAGATAAAAACAAATTGTTTGGAGAGGCTTCATCACCTTCTTGAGCATAATTAACACTTTTGTTATTATTACCTTCTTTTAATCTACAATCCCTTTCAAAGTGACCATACCTTTTACAATAATAACACTGGATATTTCTTTTATCAAATCTGTGTGTGCCTCTTCCTCTTGAACCAACTCTTCCTCTTGGATAATTCTGATTTTGACCTCTACCTTGGCTTTGGTTTCTTTTGTTGCTAGTGTTGGCATCTTCATTCTTTGTAATTTGCAATTTTGAGAAAAAGTTTTCTTGTCACTTTCTCCAAATGAATCTATCAATCTTTCTTCATGAGACATAAGAGATCCAACTAGGTGATCAAACTGAAGAGTAGACAAATCCTCGCTTTCTTCAATGATTATGGCAACAAGGTTCCACCTTGGTGTTAGAGACCTCAACACCTTTTTAATCACAATCTCTTTATCCACAATTTCTCCAAGAGTAGCCATCTTACTACATCTTTTACTCTCACACAATAATCACTTACATTTTCAGTTTCTCCAAGAGTAGCCATCTTACTACATCTTTTACTCTCACACAATAATCACTTACATTTTCAGCTTCTTGCATTTTCAAATTCTCAAATTCTCTTTTCAATGTCCGTAGCTTGACAAATTTGACTTGATCACTGCAATGGTAAGATTCTTGTAGAGTCTTCCCGGCATCCTTTGTTGTCTTTGCACCTACAATTCTTGGAAACAAGTTTTATCAAGAGCAATTTGAATATGAAATAAAGCTTGAGCATTCTTCTTTATAGATCCCTTCTTAGCTACTCTATCATTTGCAATAAGAGTGGTCCAATCTTCTGGCTCTGCATAAACCATTTTTACAATCTCCCATAGATCTTTCCCTAAAAAAATGTCATCATCTTGATGCATCAATAATCATAATCACATTTCCCATAGATCTTTCCCTATCAAAAATGCCATCATCTTGATGCACCAATAATCATAATCACTTCCATTAAATTCTGGAATGGGAAAGGAATTAGAGTTTGACATGATTAGCCTATCTCTGAACTACATAATCATTCAATTAGAATAGCATAACATTATAGCAAATGATTAAATCACAATATGATAGAATCAGCTTTACAATCCACTCATAAAGAAAGAAGAAATTATTATTCAGGTAGTTGCACAAAAAGGTTGAGTTCAACTTTGATCAACCTTGATCTTTATAACAATACATAGCCTCATAGAACAAATAGTTAAAGCAAATAGATTGCATCATGTGAGATGATTGACAAGACTGCATCAATTACCAACAAGGTGACCAAAAAGTTTTTAAGAGTACTAAATCAATTTATATATTCAAAAATGAAATTTAAGCAAATTAAAATTGTGATCTAACCAATAATTGAGTTTCCTAATCAAATAATAGTTACCTAAAACTAAAAGATAATAGTTACCTAAAACTAAAAATAAAAGTAAATATTAATTAATTAAATTAAATCTACTAATATATATGAATTGATTTAATAAATTGATTTAATAATTTATTAAAGATATTATTTACAAAGCAACTCTTCTATTTTCTTACATGGATTATAAAACGTTATTTAATCCATTTTTAAGACGTTTGAAATTCAAAAATACCTCATATTTTCTTACATTCATGATAAAACGTCATTCTATCTATCTCTAACACATTTCAAATTCATAAAATCCTACAAAGTGTGGAAATATGGTTTTAGATTTGTGAAAATCAATAGTATTTTTATCCTTTCCCTGCAGATGATATTATCTATTCTACAAATACAAATTCCTTGATGTTTAGCTTTGTGAGAATCAGTAATATTTGTATTATGTTAGCATCCTATCTGCGGAAATCCAAATTCCTGGATGTTTTAGCTTAGTGAAAAATAATAGTATTTGTATTATTTCCATCCTTATCCGTTTTATTGCCATTATTTTAATGATTCCGCGTTGAAACCTAAATTCCTTAATGTTTTAGCTTTGTGAAAATCAGTAATATTTGTATTCTTTTGATGCAGATGATATTATCCTTTTTGTTGCCATTTTCAATGATTCCGCTGATGAAGTTTACGAATAGTGAGGTGAAGATGGGTCCTCACAAGAACTCAATCACAGTAAGCTACGACCAGCTTGGAGAAAGAAAACTTATTTTTGTAATGCTTGGCTGAATGTTAGAAATAGTTTTTTATCAACGTCCATTGTTGTTTATGTGTCGCAGATTACGGTTGTTACTTGGGCGATTGGATGGTGTATCATAGGCATCAACATCTACTATCTGTCCGTAGGATTTGTGAAATGGTTGATCCATAACAGTCTGCCTAAAATAGCGTCTGTACTTATAGGAATATTGACATTTCCATTCATAGCTCTGTATATAGCGTTGATTCTGTATTTGACTTTTAGACGTGACAAGAAAGTCACTTATGTAGCCCCAGGAGGTTCCTCCTTCCCAAGCCCTCTTGGCTGTTCAATTGCTCAGCATGAATCAGAGAGCTAGAGGATCTCGGAACTAAATATCGTGGAGCGTCACCTGGCCTCCATGGAAAAAGAAAAAGATAACCATTACACCTCGCCCATTCTCTTATACGGTTGCCTACATAAAAGATGAAAAAACGAGTCACCTATATATAGTTGCTTCTTATGGCGTAGCAGTCTGTGCATGATATATTAGAGACGTCAGCATCTACTGGTTTTGTAAAATACTTGCTCGTCGGAAATAGCTTTTAGTTGTTCATTTACATAGCTTTTAGTTGTTCATTTACAGATGATTCTTTGTGTGTTTCTCACAATATTGTGAGATATGTCCATCACCGGTTAGAAAAAGTTATTGCGTAAATTTGACATTTTAGTGCAGGCTTGATTGGGTTTTATAAGTTGTCTTTGTGAAAAGAAAAGAATTACTTTTCTCAGAGATAGAGAAACATAGAGATAGGTGGGAATCTTAGAAGAATAAAATGTTTCAAAAGACCTTGCAGAATAAGTCTTGTAGCTTAGCAGATGATCCTGGAAAACCATGTAAAAATAGATTTATATGTGGCTTGTATAGCTCAATATATTGAGCAGTTGTTTCATCATGAATGTAATGAGAAAAGAAGAAAACTGCAATCTTGAAATTGGTCGATATTCTGTTATTGTTCTCTTATGATCGTTCTCCTATTTTCCAACACATAACAGTCTCCGTACGCTACCTACAACTATATTTATGGTGCTATTGGTGTTTCTATTCACTACTCTTTATGCAGTATGGAATCTATATTTGAATTTTGGATACAAGAAAGCAATTTCATGAAATGTTAATAACTATGAGTTAAGTTAATTTGACAATTAAAAAAAGTTTGCAATGTAAAACTAAATAAGAGAAAATTGAATAAATAATTAAATAGGAGAGAAAAGACTGATGAATGAGAAATGAAAGGTAATGATGGTACAACATTTCATTATACCATCTCCCTATATTTAGTTAAAGTCTTTTTAGCTAAGGATATGGGGATGGATAGAGAGCTATGGATAATATTATAAACATAATTTTTCTAAATAAAATTAACATCCATTGTAAATCAGTTTTCCCATTTGAGTTTCAACATTGTCTTTATATATAGAATTTTTTATTTATAGATATGAACATCCATTTTAAATCAGTTTTCCCATTTGAGTTTCCACCTTAAACATTGTCTTTATGTATAGATTTTTTTTGTATGTTTTGTTAAATGATATGTTAATCAGTTTTCCCATTTGAGTTTCCACCTTAAACATTGTCTTTATGACATTGTCTTTATGTATAGATTTTTTTTTTTTATGTTTTGTTAAATGATATGTTATTTTTATTTATATGACTTTTAATAAAGCTGCTCTATATTTTAATGGCTACCTCTATTGTTTATTCACTAAGGATTCTCCACCAGATATGGTTGTGAGAATTTCCTTCATAGTGAGAATTTTCTCCATAGTTACAGTATGAATTCACCCAACAACCCCTTATTCTACTCCATTCATCCATTTTTAAGATGGCAGATGGACGGACCTCATTTTAGAGTCCTTAAAATAGTTTGGAGAGTTGCAATTTTAGATTATTTTGATAGTGGTGAATTTATGTCTCCTACATGTGCAAATTCATTCCCGGAGCTATAATTTCATTGCTGGCTGAGTGTTCTCCCTTCCCACTGGTTGTACGCTCTATAATTTCATCGTTGGATGAGTAATTTCCGAATGGGTTGTACGCCCTTCCGAGTGTCCGTACACCGCAATTTCGTCGCTAGCTGGGCGATTGCACTTACTACGTGCCGTACGATCTCTCTACACTTAAATTTACCTACGTTCTCGCTCCCACTGGCACTGTAATTCCAACATTGTCTGATCGATTTTGCATTCTTGCTTAGTCGATTCTCTTTTACCTGGTCAATTTCTCTCACGAGTCGATTGGACACTTACCTTGTCAACTCAATTCCTCTCGTCAATTGGACCTTACCTAGTTGACTTCATATTTGTTCTGTTGACTTTAGTACCGTGGTCGACTTCTCATTCGTTGGGCTATATGAGAGGAGTGTTATATTTAATTTTCCATAAGCTATAGTAGGGTTTTTGGAGTGGAAAGTTAAGTTTTGTGCAGAAGAAGAGGGCGTATGACCTCATTGTTGGAGAATAATTGCCAAATGACATAGTTAGCATATAGTTGAAGAAGTTGTTATTGTTCTCAGTGGTTTCAGATTCACAAATTTAGGAATCTATCATAGCCTATGTATGTAATGTTGGTTTGATTAATGACTGTGTGTGAGCGGACTCCTCTCACAGTTGTGTGATGTGATTGCATTAAAGGCTATATGATGTTTGTTAATTTGGTATCAGAGGAGTTAATGGGGTTCATCGTTTGTAGGGGGCTCTTTGTTTGCTAACGTTGTTTTAAGAGTTGCTGCTGTGAGAGCTGCGTTGAAGTTGATGTGTGTTGGTTGAGTAGTAGACGTTGTCCAAGAGAGTGGAGCCGCCTGTGTGTGAGATCACTGTTGTGAAATCGTGTGGAGGGATGGATCGTTGAGTGTTAAGCTACGACTTATACTCAGGTGCCATCTTGTGAGGAGACAGATATCTGATGGAAAATTTGATAACGTGTTCTTTACTCATTGTCATTCATCGGAGGTCAAGTTGTGTAATTGTGCAGTAGAGGATTGCAGTGTTTTGAGATTTCTGTGTGTAATTGCAAGAGACCCAGCGCGGGTCTGTTCGCAGCCGTTAGGAAGAGAGTCATCGTGTCTTTGTCAGCCGGATAACATTGTAAGTTTTTTTTTATTTGATCTCCTATTGAGAGCTTCATGTAATTTGAGTGTTGTGTTCATTTTTCTGTCGATGTTTGGAAAAAGAATTTGCTGCAATCAGATGTATTTTTTGCTGAGAATCGTTGTGTCACAGAGGGAGAAGAAGCCAAGCTTTGTTGCTGTTATTTGTTGTTTGTTTATTATTTGAAGATAGTGGGAACATTTTTATTGAGTTGAAAGTAATTTCAATTAGAATTTGTAGAGATTATTTTTTATTATGTGCAGGCAAATGATTTGGCTAATTCATATTTAAATGAATCAAATAAGGCAAATGATTTGGCTAATTCATATTTAAATGAATCAAATAAGCTGGATGGTTTCAATTATGTGAATTGGAAATTCAAGATTCAAATCTTGATGGAAGCATCAAATGTTTATTCATATTTAAATGAATCAAATAAGTTGGATGGTTTCAATTATGTGAATTGGAAATTTAAGATTCAAATCTTGATGGAAGCATCAAATGTTTGTCCCATTGTATTCTGAAAATGGGCCAAACTTAAAGCCCCAACAAACACACTGGATTGAGATAAAACAAAGAGAAGGACAATATTATTCTGCATATGAGAGACTGCAAGATATCCAAGAAGACATGGGATACCCTTAAAAGGACATGGGATACCCTTAAAAGTTTGTATAAAACAATAAATAAAAATAGATTTTTTACTTAAAAACAAATATCTTTCAATTAAAACTAATGAGAATGAAACTCTTAATAACTTTATTTCTAGAATTAAATAATTGAAAAACAAACTAGGTGATATTGGTGAAAATAATTAAACAATTGAAATACAAACTAGGTGATATTGGTGAAAAGATCACAAATCTTGTAACATTAACATGACATATTAGAACAATATCATATTTTTATTATAGGTCTTACAACTCTAGAAAAAACTCCTACATTTATATAACGAAAAAATCTTAATTGCAGGTCTCAAAATTCATATTTCACATTGTTGTAAAAGGGGAAACAACCATACATAGGAAATCCATGGGAAATAAATAAGAAAGGAAGTTAGCACATCTAAAACCACATCAAGGTATGACACCACCCAAGATTGATGCAACAAATGTTACGATGAATTATGCATGTTTTTATTGTGGCAAGTTTGAACATTATTCTATAGATTGTCTAAAAAAGAAGCTTAATGAGTCCAAACATAGAAATAGAAGACATATTGGTTACTTTGTTGATAGAAGACAAACAATGAATGATGACTTTCAAAATCTCATATTATTTATTTGAGATGTTTCCTTATTAGTAGAAACAAATGACTCAAATGCTTGGTTTATTGATTTTGGTGTCTCCATTTACATGTCATGTAATAATGATTGGATTGAAAAATATCATGAAACAAATAATGATGCTAACATCTATCTAAGGAATGTTGATAGATCCCATCAAATCAAAGTGTATGGTGATGTCTGTATGACCTTGTCAAATGGTCATACTAAGAAAATTCAAAATTTAATGTATATGCCTGGTATAAAGAAGAACTTAATCTCACTTTCCACCATAGCATATCAAGATTTGAAGGTTGAGTTTGTTAAGTCACGACGTGTTGTGAAATATATACAGGACTATACAAAATTGATGTTACAAGGAAGGGTAATCAAGCGTTGGCATCTACAACCATTTCAACAGAAGTGTTATGGCATCAAAGCTATGGTCATCTTAATTATAACGATTTTTTACTACTTGAAAAACAAGGAATGTTGGAGGGAATTTCATTGCTTAAGAATGAATATACTACATGTGAAGGGTGTACACTAGGTAAACAACATAGGGAAGAATTTTCTACTCATATAGATAAAAGAAAAAAAAATATTCTTGAACTTGTGTATATATATGTGTGTGTGTTTCCATGCAAACAAGGTCACTTGATGGAGCATATTATTTTCTAATCTTTATTGATGATAGCACTTGATCCGGATTATTTTCGGCATGAAATGAGAGTGGAGATATAACACATAAATACTTAGAGATATTGCAAGAGAGACAACAATATAACAGAGATATAGCGGAAATATAAAAAGAGTCATAGATATACATTAATACATGATTTCTATTAATGAAATAAATGTATAGAGACTGTAAAATAGAGAGTGAAATACTCGATATAGTGATGACAACTTATCTCTGAGAAGAGATGTGACGGCTACTTGGATTCGCAAGAAGATGATTATTACAATGAGGCTCTAACGACCTTTTTAACAAAAGTAAAATCCAAAACCCTAACCCAAGAAGATGAAAAGACAAAAGGTTTGTGGGCCCCGATGGGGGTAGTTGATACGTCAACTTCCCAGGGGTGTAATTTTTGCATACATTCTCCATTTGGGGCACTCAATAGCTCGTTGGAAAGATCTATCCATGTTGTTTCCCGTTTTCTCAAAAAACATCGTTTAGGGCCTCAAAATGGCCCCGGAAGTTAAAAAACTGCTAAAAATAGTAAATTACCAAAATTGCCCGAAACATATTTTGGGCCAATTGAAGAAGGTGGGTGGCCACCGATATCCTATTGGATCAATCCTCCATCTTTAGGAAGCAATGGTATCCATTGCGTTGAGTTCCCGGGGGAGAGGGGAAAGCGATTGTTGAATCTAAATCTCGGTGAACTACTTGCCTTGTTGGAACCATCGCGCTGCTTGGTTTGTTGAAGGTCGTCGCAAACCTATGGCTGGAAGGGTTGGACCTTCTTAACCAATCTAGCTACATGAGATGACTGTGTGCAGAAGGAATCTTTGTGCTTTTCTGCAACCTTGTTGACTTGCTTATGGTGGATAGAAGGTGCTTGGGCTGAGGCTGTAGTGGTTGCAGTATCCTTTTGTTCCCCTTTTGAACAGATTGTGGAGAAGATGAATTTTGTAGTATGAGATACTACCTTGTGATACTGTTTAGGTGGGACAATAGTT